>OX336334.1:21653066-21908098 GCA_946902875.1 Nematopogon swammerdamellus
GTCTATATGTGTTATGTTTACATTTTTCAAGGTTCCTATGCACATGCATTATAGGTTGCAGTTGTTGTCTCTTAACACGTACACTGCCACTATACAATGGTTTTTTTTTACCATAGCACCGGTTGGCCGCCGGCACCCAGAGTCTATCGACATCCTAACTCATGTTTAAAATGCGGCACTGCGGGAATACATTTTATTTGGGGAAATATTCAAAGTATTGGGTATGGGACGTCGCAGTAATAATAAATATATTATCAGTGCGTCGCGTGGGCCACTCGCGGTCTACGAACATTTAGTATGGTGGCACAGGTCAAATAACGATCAAGGATACTGGCGTACCCTACTGGCAGTCTTAGTTTTAAACTAAACATAGTTTGTGTCTTAATAGCACAACATAAGTAAACGGATTAACTTATGATATATGTATAAATTTATGTACCTTATTTATATGAAAAAAAAAATTTGTTACAAAAATAATATTTATTGAAATGAAATAAAATTAAAATATTTCATTTACAGCAGCTGTAAAAAATATCTAAAACGAACAATGAACACAGCTATATTGTTTAAAGGCAGTGCATATTGCTTGATGCGATGGAACTGTACAGTTTAAACGTGACTGGTGAAGTGAGTGGAGCCTGTTTCTAGCCAACATGGCTGGTTATAAGCTCACCCTGCTTCTAGTGCTGTGTGCGAAGTTCCCACAGATATGCTGTAAGCTGGTTGAAATGTTACATTGACAAAAATGCACATTGTACACAGGGCGCACAACATATCTGTGTCGCAACGATGCGAGCCGTGTGTGCTCCTACGCGTGGACATGAAGCCGTTCGCGGAGGCAACCGAGGACTGGGAGCCGAGCAACATCTCCTCCGAGCAGATGCTCAGCCAGGGCTGTCGCGAGCTCGCGCAGCAGCAGCAAGATATGAAGCAAGCGCAGACAGGCTTCCAGGGCCTCATCATGAACCAGGTAGCTCATCCTCGCATTCTGTCTACAGGATGGATACAAAGGCAAGGAAAGTAATCAGGGATGTTTTGAAACATCACCAGGGTTGTCAAGAAATATGCAAATGTAGAAAACTTGTTATAATAGCTAAAACAATTTTTTTTGCCAACTTACATTTTCAACAATTTAGGACATAAAAAGTAAAATTTTTATAATAATAGAAAGTTATTTTTTTAGGTTTCCGTACCACGTACTATTACTAAGCCTACGCCGTCTGTCGGTCTGCCTGTCTGTCCTACTGCTGTATCTTTGGAACCGTTGAAATTCTAGCTAGCTAGCCGGTTGAAATTTTCACAGAATATGTGTTATTGAGGCAGATAAACAACAAATAATAAAAAATAGAAAAAAAAATTAAGGGTCCCCATACAAGAAAGATGTTTTTTCGGTTTTTTTTTTGTGGTGATAAAAAATCTCGAAATCAAATCTCGGTGCGCGATTGCGACTCGCACTTGGCCGGTTTTTTTATCATATTGGAATATTTAGTTTTTGTGGGTTATGAAATGTGTCGGCCCTGCACCAATATCCCATGGGAGGAAAGGGTACTTAATTAATGTAACGGGAGCAATTACCCTAATTGTTCCATTCTATTAGCCAAACATCAAACCATTGAATTCGTCATGACCATACATCGGAATCCGCGGGGCACGAATACGACCTTGTTAGGGATTGACTACGGCGATCAATAAACAATCGACACTGTTATCGATACTCATATTTATTTGTTTATTGTATTTTATTCATGTCATATTTCAGACCTGAATACTTATATACCTACAGTACTTATATAAACATGTATACTTTATGTTAACGATTAAGTAAATATAATACATATTTATATAAGGTCTTTCAAAATTAGTTCATAGTACGCTAAGGGGGGGTTTTGTATCAAATAGGGAGTAAAACCTATATAAAAATTTTTGGACCTTGGGCTTTTTTTAAGTAAAAAAATTTTTTATGTAGGTATTTAAATAAAAAAATAGGTGGTTGATTTATATAACCTAATCGATTCAGTTTCATAACAGTAACAAAATAGTCTTCATGGCCATTATGATGTAATACGTGTAAGTTGGTAAAAAAAATTAAATTATTTCTATTCCATACTAATAAAACTAAAATTGTGGTTTTTCACAATTTCTGAAAGAAAGAGATATACGTGTTGGAAGCCTTTTTTGTTCCTAGCACGAAACCGAAACGATTAAGAAAAAATTTTTTTTACATTTAACATTAAAAAAAAAAAAATTTTGTGAAAAAAAAAATTCTTTGTTCTTCAAAAGTGATCTATTTCCGATACAGAACCCCCCCCTTAGCTTACTATGAACTAATTGTGTAAGACCTATTTTTTTGGACCTTGGCTTTTTTTTTATGTAAAATATTTTTTTATGTGTTTAAATAAAAAAATAGGTGGTTGATTTTTATAGCCTAATCGATTCAGTTTCATAACAGTAACAAAAAAGTCTTCAATATCATTATGATGTAACACGTGTAAGTTGGTAAAAAAAATCAAATTCTTTCTATTCCATACTAATAAAACTAATATTGTGGTTTGAACAGATTTGTATTGTACCTACAAAGTAAATACAACATTTGTTTATTATATCTTATTTTATATAGAAATACTCTTAGTTTTAATAATCGATATTATTTCATATTATTCTAAAATAACGATCGATTTTCGATATTTGTGGATACATTGTCCCATCACTAAACAACCTTGAATCATTCGTGCCCCGCGGATTCCGATGTATGGTCATGACATTTCATAACAGCAGCAGCAGTCATAACATTTCATAACAACAGGATGGAATTTGGAATTACAATCTTTCATCACACCTTGCCTTAGGCATTTCATAAGGAGTACTGTGAGAAGAGAGTACTAAGAGAAGTACTGTGATGTTTAGATTTAAAAATTGTGTGTGTCAGGTGGAGAAGACTTTCAACATGGTATCGCGAGCTCTGAACCTCTACGAGGACCCCACGCAGCCTCCGCGCGCGCCGCTCAGCGACGCTGAGTTCCGGACCTTCCTCGACCCCGTCGGACAGATCACGCACAGCCCCAGGCTCAGGGAGGTCATCTACTGCGGGGGAATCGATCCTAGTCTCAGGTCCGCGACATGTGCGATATTAGACACTTTCAGTACTAGACTATTAGTACTACTAGACATTTTTCATTTCTGAAAGTCGCTATAAAATTATTTTTCTTATATTTGTACTTATGAATGCTGGTGAAAGTATTATGCTTGTAAAAAGTAATTTTGCCTTTTGACAATGAGAGCTAACTTCACAAGGGCAAGGTGTAGGTAGGTTTGAACAATGAAATTGGACCAGTGTGGGTTAGAATTTATAATGATTGTTTTTTAAATAATGAGATCTTGTTTGTCCATCCACTAATCATAACACATCGGCTTGTATTTTTAGAAAAGTGGTCTGGAAACACATACTCAATGTCTATCCAGACGGGATGACTGGGAAGGAGAGAATGGACTACATCAAGAGAAAGGCTACTGAATATTATGTCCTTAGGACTTCTTGGAAAGACAGTATTCAGAAGGGACAGGTACTTATTAAACTTGCTATTTGTGAAAATTTTCTGTGACTCCATCGAACACCAAATTGTTTCATTACTGTGGAAAAGCCAAATCGATGTTGTGTAACACCCGCTGAATGCAAAATTTTGGTAATCTTGGTATATTTTGATGGTACTCCAAACTATTGCACCCTGAACGACCCGGCTGCTTCTATAAATAACTATGCGACCGTTTCCTATTTATTTCCTCACACGGTGTTCTATTAAGATACTCAGAAAACTTTTTCCTAGATATTTCCCAATTCTTCAGTCTTTTACACCCACTCTATCTCAGTGCACGCTGCACGCATGTGGAACGAACTCCCTCTTCATATGTCAGTGCGCATCGATCCACACATTTGTGTTGTAGAAAGACTATCTCTTCAAATCCTAAACCTCATTTCCTCATGCGTCCCTAGTTTCGGAGTTGGCTACATGTAGATTGTATGTAGTTTTATTTAGTTTTATGTCTGTATTTGTATATACATTTTATTATTACTTTTTTTGTATTCGTTTATCATGACCATACATCGGAATCCGCGGGGCACGAATGATTCAAGGTTGTTTAGTGATGGGACAATGTATCCACAAATATCGAAAATCGATCGGAAATTTATCGGAAATAGATCACTTTTGAAGAACAAAGAATTTTTTTTCACAAAAAATTTTTTTTTAATGTTAAATGTAAAAAAAATTTTTTCTTAATCGTTTCGGTTTCGTGCTAGGAACAAAAAAGTCTTCCAACACGTATATCTCTTTCTTTCAGAAATTGTGAAAAACCACAATTTTAGTTTTATTAGTATGGAATAGAAAGAATTTAATTTTTTTTACCAACTTACACGTGTTACATCATAATGGCCATGAAGACTTTTTTGTTAGTGTTATGAAACTGAATCGATTAGGTTATAAAAATCAACCACCTATTTTTTATTTAAATACCTACATAAAAAAAATTTTTACTTAAAAAAAGCCCAAGGTCCAAAAATTTTTATATAGGTTTTACTCCCTATTTGATACAGAACCCCCCCTTAGGGTACTATGAACTGATTTTGAAAGACCTTATATAAATATGTATTATATTTACTTAATCGTTAACATAAAGTATACATGTATATATAAGTACTGTAGGTATATAAGTATTCAGGTCTGAAATATGACATGAATAAAATACAATAAACAAATAATTATGAGTATCGATAACAGTGTCGATTGTTTATTGATCGCCGTAGTCAATCCCTAACAAGGTCGTATTCGTGCCCCGCGGATTCCGATGTCTGATCATGACTGTTTTGTTGCACCGAACCAGGTAAAGATTATGTTAAATTAAAAAGTGTAGACAGGGAAACTGCCATATGCACCTTATGTATGATTGTATGTCCAATAAAAGTTTTTTGATGTGATATTTTCATTTAGAACCAATTTTATTTTGTTCGTCTTTTATGCTAGATAAGTCGACAGAGGCAAATATATTTAGGAGTGGCTTACTAAAGTACCTGATCTGCTAAATCTATTATGCAATGTCAGGTGAATGCAGAACTGGCCTACGTAACGAGCATGGTGAGGAAGGATGTGTTGCGAACAGACAGACATCACAAGTTCTATGCGGGCAGCGACGACAACCAGAACATTGCTTCTCTCTTCAACATACTTACTACGTGAGTTCTCTCAATGCTTAGATAAAAGAGCTCTAATGAATTTCATGAAAATGATTCCTTACTTCTCTATAGTCTAGGAATAAGTATTAAAAATATATTCTTTTTATTGCAACTCATACATAATTAAGGTAACTTTATCGCCATGGAAGTAAGTTGGATGGATGTTCTGGATACGCTTGGAACATCCATATGTGGTCAACACACAACTTTTCCGAACATATCGCTTCTCAGAATCGTTACTCTATCATAAAAAGAAAATATGGAATTGCCTTCTCGTGAGCGTGTTTCCTGGCTCCTAAAATCTTCTTCAAGTCAAGTCTTCAAAAGGCGCGTGACCAAATTGTCTGGAGAGTTTTTCGTCCGCCTCATAGCTGGCATGGGGACTCACTGAGCTTGATTCGTGAGGAGAGGTGATATTGGCTCTGTATGACTGTCTTCATTCGACTGACGTTTGGTGCAGCCACCCATGCCGGTTCTCTATAAACAAAGTGTGTGAATGAATTTTTTGCCGATGCAGAAGTTAGACTTACTGCAGAATGCAATGTTCCTTCACTGGAGTGTCAGGTTTATCAATTATTGTCTCTTGACTATGGAATGTTATTATGGAACGAACGTGACATGGTTGGTAACATCACCTACTAAACGCGTGATCCCAGTCCATAAAACACTTTGGTGAACTAGATGCCTTGACAATGCTTCCCTTTGGACGTGCTGGCTACACTGAACTGAACGGAAAACATGAGTTATTTTCATAGCCACTTTGACCGATCTTCATTCAGTGCACTGATACCAATCCGGACGGATCAAGCCTTACCACATAGGGTAAGGGAAGAGGAGGGACATAACGACGGCGCCAGGGTGTGCTTAACTTCGACAAACGAACGTCCATGCATCGTACCACCAAACTACAGTACCCAACAGTAAATAATGAATTTTGAGCTTTAGAAAGAGACAAACCGGTTATAGAGCGTCCCTGTCGCACGAACTCGCACATCTGTGTACTCGTACTGTATCTTAATTTTTTTGTTTAGATTAAATATGCGACACCAGGGTTAAAAACTGGTTTTTCAGGTGAAAAAAAAATAAAAAAATTTATTTGTTGATGTCATGAAGTTCATTATGCTCTATTGAATCATTACTTTGGAAATAAATAAAAAAAACATGTATGTTGATTCATTACAACAAAAAAATAATTATAAAAATCAGATAAGGTCGGTGGTTATTCTTCACATTTTAGGGATTTTAACTTTATATCATTGGCATCACTAAATTGTTTATGGCAATGAGATTATTGTAGGTAGGTCGAAAACTTCATGAGTAGAGAAAAATCCTTTTCCTGACCTACCTCCATATCATATTACATTCACATACAATCAACCTGACTTGCAACAACCAACCGGTGACAAAAGGAAATTAATCATATTATTCGGAGCAAGAACCATTCAAGAGACATTCCATACAAGAAAGGGTCGACCCTGGAAACTACCGAAACCGTAAGCAGAAATAACGACAGAATCACACCTATGGAATGAAACTAAGGTCAGAAATCCAATCATCATACAGTCCAATTTTCAACGTTCCAAATCACCATTTTTGATCCTACTATCCGCATATTCTCGTATTTTCTGTGAAGTTTTCGGTAAAAGGTATTTTTTCATGGTATTTAATGGCATAAAACAAATTTTCAATTTGTCATTCATTCTTTCAAGGTCATTCATTCATTCATATATTTTCTTGCCATCTTTCCGCGCTAATGCCATTTAGTGTAAAATTATAAATTCACAAAACCAGATAACTAAATAAAATTATTAATATTTTTTACATTTTTTCATATCTGAATTATGATAATGTAGGTCAACCGGAAATCAGTTATTCCGTGACTGACTTCACTCATAATTATGGTGACGTGAAGTTGGCAGCAAATTGTCTTTGACTGTAACCAAAGAGCATTTAAACTGACTGTAACTGACTGCCTGTCAGTCATGACGTCAGTCCGTAATTCCAGCCTCAGATACTGACTGTCATTGCTGTCAGCCTGTCATTTTAGTTTGTAAACAAACAATGCGCACCAGTGCCCACCCGAGTCCTCGGTCTATACGGGCGAGTGTATGGCTCTACTGGAGGCTGTCAGATTTGTGTCCCTCTCCGACACACTGGAACGGACCATCATTTTCTCAGATTCCCGCAGTTCTCTTCAGGCATTGGTACAGATCCCATTCAATTGCCAAATTCATAATCCCATAGTTCTATGTATTAAAGATACATTACTCACCTTAGGTCAAAAACAACTTGTTTTTGCCTGGATACCCTCACATACCGGCATTCGAGGCAATGAGCGTGTAGACGCTCTAGCCAAGGAGGCGGTGGTGTGTGGAGATAGGGCTCCGTTCATTAATTTTCCCCATGATTTGTTGGCACTCCCAAAAACATACCTTCATGATTCCTGGTCCGATGAATGGTCCGTGTCCAGTCGAGCGAGAGGGTCTTACTATGCCACCATTCAGCGGGTCATACCCGCAAAGCCTTGGTTTTTTAAAATTACGGCCAATAAAAAGGAAACCTCAGTTCTGTGCCGAATGAGAATTGGACACTGCTGCACTCCAGTGCATCTAGCCCGACTTCGTATACTTGACTCATCAATCTGCGAGTGCGGACTGGACGAAGGAACCCTAGACCATATCCTCTTTGGTTGTCCAATTACCCTCGCGGTTAATTCCCCTCCGTTATATGCCACTTTACATTTGTTTAAAGTCCCACTTCCTACTAACATACAAACGATACTGTATACTAACAATTCCCATGTTATAAAATATATATTAAAATTTATAAAATGTAATGACGTAAGACTGTAATTAATTATATATAAATATATGTATAACGTTTTAGTTATTTATTTTCATCTTCTTATTTACAACTAAGTATGTGTCTTCCAGAATTTGTGCATGCAAACTAGTAACTTCAAATGCTTCATTCCTTTCAAAATTATTTTGTTTTATTATATTATAAAAAGTAATCACAAATTTATACCGTGCAACTCCGTCACTGGATACTGGCAGTAATAAAGGAATTCCCTATTCGTTTGGTTGCCACTATATAAAAAAAGAAGAAGAAGAACAATGTGTGTTCATATATTGGTTATGTTGTCAATATTTTCAGTTTGTTTTGTGTAATCATAGTGCAAAATGAGTGCCTTTGTGGAATATAAGTTAGCGAAAAACAATTTAAGTGCGTTATACGATGTTTCGGTAGTGGCCAACCTCAAAGACAGTGATGTAAACATTCGAAATATTTTTCGCGCAAGGTATACGGACATTGAACAGTACAAGGCAGACTTCACTAAGGCTCATGTTTCCCTTGAAGCCAAGGCAGGGAAAGAGTTTGATTATGAACAACATCAAAAGGATTACGAAGAGTTTATGAACAAGTTCTATTCCATAAAGGTATGTTATGCATGAGGATTGTTTTGGCAACTCGCGTGACAGGTTAGGTACAGTCAAAAGTGAATCAAGCAGTAATTCAAACTGTCTGCAACTACCAAAGTTAAAGTTGCCTCAGTTCAACGGTCATGTTCATACATCGGAATCCGCGGGGCACGAATGATTCAAGGTTGTTTAGTGATGGGACAATGTATCCACAAATATCGAAAATCGATCGTTATTTTAGAATAATATGAAATAATGTCGATTATTAAAACTAAGAGTATTTCTATAGAAAATAAAATATAATAAACAAATGTTGTATTTACTTTGTAGGCACAATACAAATCTGTTCAAACCACAATATTAGTTTTATTAGTATGGAATAAAAAGAATTTGATTTTTTTTACCAACTTACACGTGTTACATCATAATGATATTGAAGACTTTTTTGTTACTGTTATGAAACTGAATCGATTAGGCTATAAAAATCAACCACCTATTTTTTATTTAAACACAAAAAATATTTTACATAAAAAAAAGGCCAAGGTCCAAAAAAATTGGTCTTACAAAATTAGTTCATAGTAAGCTAAGGGGGGGTTCTGTATCGGAAATAGATCACTTTTGAAGAACAAACAATTTTATTTTTCACAAAAAATTTTTTTTTTAATGTTAAATGTAAAAAAAATTTTTTCTTAATCGTTTCGGTTTCGTGCTAGGAACAAAAAAGTCTTCCAACACGTATATCTCTATCTTTCAGAAATTGTGAAAAACCACAATTTTAGTTCTATTAATATGGAATAGAAAGAATTGAATTTTTTTTACCAACTTACACGTGTTACATCATAATGGTCATGAGGACTTTTTTGTTACTGTTATGAAACTGAATCGATTAGGTTATAAAAATCAACCACCTATTTTTTTATTTAAATACCTACATAAAAACATTTTTTACTTAAAAAAAGCCCAAGGTCCAAAAATTTTTATATAGGTTTTACTCCCTATATGATACAGAACCCCCGCTTAGCGTACTATGAACTAATTTTGAAAGACCTTATATAAATATGTATTATATTTACTTAATCGTTAACATAAAGTATACATGTTTATATAAGTACTGTAGGTATATAAGTATTCAGGTCTGAAATATGACATGAATAAAATACAATAAACAAATAAATATGAGTATCGATAACAGTGTCGATTGTTTATTGATCGCCGTAGTCAATCCCTAACAAGGTCGTATTCGTGCCCCGCGGATTCCGATGTCTGGTGATGTTACACAGTGGCTAAGCTTCAAGTCAATATATGGTGGTTTAATTCATGACAATGCTAGTCTCAGTTCAGTTCAGAAGATGCACTATCTGGTGAGTAGTTTAGGCGGAGATGCAGCAAATTTAGTAAGGCATTTGCAAATCAGTGATGGTAATTACATTGTGGCGTACGACCTACTAACAAAAAGGTTCGACAATAAGCGGCTTATAGCGGATACTCACTTGGACATATTGTTGAGTTTGCCGAACATTCAATCAAAGGTGAACACTAACTTGCGTCAGTGTGTAGACAATCTGAAGGAAAATCTCAGGGCATTGGAGACGCTCGACATGCCTGTGAAGGAGTGGAGCTTCATCCTTCTTCATATAATGCTGAAGAAAATGGACGTTCAGCTGAGGAACGCATTCGAGTTACATGTGAGTGATTTTGAAATTCCTAACTTTGAAAAATTGATTGAGTTTTTGGAATCGCGTTGCAAGGCTATGGAGTGTTCAACAATGCAGGTTTTACCTAACAAAACGAAGGAAAATATCAATCATCAGAACCGTCCAAGATCCAGCTACGTGTCGAGTATAGCGGAGCTCTGTCTGTGTTGCAAGAAGGATGCACACGGGTTGCATTCTTGCCAAAAGTTTTTGGCTATGGCTCCGGACGCACGCAAGGGTGTCGTCCAAGAAAACAGACTTTGCTACAATTGTCTAAAGCCTCACTCATACAAACAATGCAAGTCAAATAATGTGTGTAAACAATGTAAAGGATTCCATAATACCCTTCTACATATTCAAAGGGGTTTTGTTAATAAGCAAAATAATGTTCAATCATCATCTAGGGTCGATTCATCGGGTTCAGGTTCGGAAGTCAGTAATGGTAATGGTACGGCTGAGGTGTCGTCTCTAAGTTCCGCCTTCCAGTCCAATCAACATACAAATAAGGGTTATACTACGGTCATGTTAGCAACGGCAATCGTACACATAATGGATAACAAGGGCAAATGGCGTGAAGTTCGTGCACTGATCGACGAAGGTTCTCAGTACAGCTTCATGACTACATCGTGCGCTAAACGGTTAGGGTTACACGTTACAGCAGATTCATTCCCGGTTTCACCGTTCGGTGTTTACCCGGTGAAATATGTGCATGGTAACGTCTCGTGTCAGTTCAAGTCACGATTCAACAGCGCTCCAATATTCAACGGTAAGGTTTATCTCATGGAACGGCTCACAGCAGATCTTCCTTCTGTGCAACTGCCGGCAGATATGGTTCAACATTACAAAGGGTTTGATCTCGCAGATCCAACATTCTACAAGAAGGGCAAAATTGATTTTGTTCTAGGGGCTGATTTTCGTGAAGACATTCATCTTAAATCAGATTGCATCAAAGTTCTTCCTCACCTGCCTTCTGTAGTCAACACTAGGCTAGGGTGGACAGTTTCTGGTTGGCTTACGGTTGATATGAAAATGGATGACATGGTTTCTTCAAATGTTTCATGCTTTCACGTGTCGTGCGAAGTTGACATTAATAAGTCAATTTCAAGGTTTTGGGAACTTGAAGAGCCACCTGTCTATAAAAAGGGCATTAGTCCTGAAGATGCCTTGTGCGAAGAGCATTTTCAGTCGACTCACACACGGGATGGGACTGGACGCTTCGAAGTTCAGTTACCGTTCAAGCATGATCCTCCTGAGTTGGGCAATACAAAGGAGCAAGCACTCAAACGGTTCTCGGCTCTCGAGAAACGCTTGAACAGGGATAAGGTATACAAGGAAATGTACACGGCATTCATGCAAGACTATGAAGATAAAGGTCATATGTCATTGGTTACTGAAGCAGAGCAAAACAAAGGTTTATACGTCATTCCACATCATGGAATTCACAAGGCGAGTAGCAGTACAACAAAATTAAGGGTGGTTTTTGATGCAAGCATGCAATCAGATAATGGTTTTTCTCTCAATGACGTTTTGCTCCCAGGATCCAAACTCCAGCAGGATATATCGCATATTATTTTAAGGTTTCGCGTTCATGAGGTTGTGTGTACAACGGACATTAAACAAATGTACAGACAAATTAACGTACACCCATGTCATCGTCCGTATCAACGGATTTTATGGCGTGACCATCCAAACAAAGAAATAAAGGAATACAGTCTGAACACAGTAACATATGGTGTTACTTCGGCGCCCTATCTGGCTATGCGTTGTGTACGGGAACTGGCTCTATCTAGTCAGGACCAATTTCCCAGAGCAAGTAGAGTTCTACTGAATGAAATGTTTGTGGACGATGTGGTCACCGGAGCCTCGTCCTTAGAAGAAGCTCTACAACTGAGACAAGAACTCATTGCTCTACTTGCATCTGGTGGATTTGAGTTACGCAAGTGGTGCAGCAACCACAAGGAATTTTTGTCTGACATTCCTCACGAACATCGGGAAGTACCATTAGACTTCAACATGGAAGGTGGTTACACTATCAAGGTGTTAGGGTTGAAGTGGAACTCTGAAAACGATTGCTTCATGTACGATGCAAAAATCGACGATAAGGTGTATACAAAACGTGCTCTACTTTCCAACATAGCACGATTATTCGATCCGTGTGGATGGTTAAGTCCTCTCACATTCATGGCTAAGTCCCTAATGCAGGAGTTATGGTTACGTCAGTTGGATTGGGATGAGGTGCCTCCACCGGATTTTGTAAAAAAATGGGTATCCTTTACAAAGGGTTTTAGCAATCTTCGGGAAATACGAATACCTCGTCATGTGTTTCCTCACGATGCAAAAGGGTTTCAACTTTACGCGTTCAGTGACGCATCAGAAAAGGGTTTTGCAGCAGTGGTGTACATTCGTGTCACAGATTTTCATGGTGGTAACAAAGTGTTTCTTTTCATTGCCAAATCAAAGGTTGCTCCATTGAAGCAACGATTAACTATTCCTCGCATGGAACTCAATGGTGCTCTTTTAGCGGCAAAATTGGTAAAATACGTTCAGAGTTTGTTGACTAATGTAGAGTTTGACAGCATAAACATCTGGTGCGACTCTACTATTGTCTTATCATGGTTAAGGAATCCAGTTCACTCACTTCATATGTATGAAGGCAATCGAGTTTCGCAAATTCATGATATGGTCGATCCGTCTGTTTGGAGGTACGTGCCTTCTTCGCTAAATCCAGCAGACGCATCATCACGTGGCCTACATCCAGATGAGCTGATCAACCACCACTTATGGTGGGGCCCTCAATGGTTGTGTGAGCATCCAGCATCATGGCCTGTTCGACCTAAACAAATTGAGCGCACGGAACCATTCTCCGAGGAGGTAGTTGGTTGTAATGTTGTTCTGGAGAATGTAGAGAATGACTTACTTCTGCGATACAGCTCTCTGAACCGGTTGTTGCGTGTTTCCGCTCTTTGTTTGAGGTTTAGGAAAAACAGTGCAGTCAATAAAATAGACAGGTCATACAGTTATCTAACATCAGAGGAATTGGATACAGTTTTATTAAAGTTGGTAAAATTGGTACAAGGTATGGTGTTCTCCAAGGAGATTTCACTCATAAAACAGGGAAAGGGTTTTCAAACATATCTCAAACATCTCGGTCCCTTCATGGACTCTTCGGGGATTATTCGCGTGGGAGGTCGGCTACAGAATGCTGATCTGCCCTACGACTCTAGGCATCCCATGATTCTGCCTCGTAGTCATCACTTCACTAATTTACTAATCGATCATTACCATGTCGAGCATTTACATGCAGGTCCAAACCTACTGCTCTCTATCATGAGGCAACGCTTTTGGATTCTAGCTGGTCGACAAGCGGCTCGACATAGAGTTTTTAAATGTCATCGTTGCTATCGCTGCAAACCTGTAGCGACGGAACAATTCATGGGTAACTTACCGACCGACCGAGTGACATCTACCTCGGCATTCCTGTCGGTAGCGGCCGATTTTGCAGGTCCATTTTTTGTAAAGGAGAGTAATTTAAGGAAGGCTAGAATAAACAAGGCTTATTTGTGTATCTTCATTTGTATGGCAAGTAAGGCCGTTCATTTAGAACTTGTATCGGATCTATCCAGTGAAGGGTTCATAGCGGCTCTTCATAGGTTTGTTTCACGTCGCGGTTTGTGTAGAGACATCTACACTGATAACGGTACAAATTTTCAAGGTGCGAACAACAATCTAAAGGAGGTTTACAGTTTTTTGTCAAAAAACATTGACCAATTGAATATAAATTTGGTCGATCTGAAGATCAAATGGCATTTCAGTCCTGCGTCTGCACCTCACTTCAATGGTATAGCAGAGTCAGCAGTCAAATCTGCTAAATATCACGTAGTCCGAGTTGTAGGAGAGCAAAGGCTCACTTTCGAGGAGCTCTCTACATTATTTTGTCGTGTGGAGGCCATCCTCAATTCGCGGCCTCTATGTCCCATGTCATCAGATCCTGAGGACACAATGTCACTGACGCCTGGCCATTTTTTGATAGGTCGTGCGTTGGTAGGTGTGCCAGAACGTGACGTCAGCAACGTTCGTACAAATCACCTATCCAGATGGCATTTACTACAGAAAATGTCACAAGGATTTTGGAAACAATGGTCTCAGGAGTACCTCCATAACCTTCAACAGAGAACAAAATGGCAAAAACTACAGTTAATGATTTGGTTATCATCAAGGAAGACAACACTCCTCCGCTGCGCTGGAAGTTAGGCCGAGTTGCCGAACTACATCCAGGGAAGGACTCTGTCGTCAGAGTGGTCACCGTTAAAACGGCAACTGGCACGTTGACGCGGCCAGCTATCAAACTTTGTCGATTGCCACAATAATTCTCATGTACATTCGTTTTTATGGTTAAGGACTTTCATATTTTTTACTTTTCATTACACATTCAAATATTTTCACTATGGTTTTTTGTTTTTTTATTTTACATATGGCATTACGTAAAGTGTTGTTCAAGATTAGACTTCATTTTTAGAGTATTTCAACATTTATTCATGGTATAGGCTTAATTGGAAGCCAGCTGAAGCTGTCTTCGGGGGGCGGCTATGGTTATTCTTCACATTTTAGGGATTTTAACTTTATATCATTGGCATCACTAAATTGTTTATGGCAATGAGATTATTGTAGGTAGGTCGAAAACTTCATGAGTAGAGAAAAAATATCCTTTTCCTGACCTACCTCCATATCATATTACATTCACATACAATCAACCTGACTTGCAACAACCAACCGGTGACAAAAGGAAATTAATCATATTATTCGGAGCAAGAACCATTCAAGAGACATTCCATACAAGAAAGGGTCGACCCTGGAAACTACCGAAACCGTAAGCAGAAATAACGACAGAATCACACCTATGGAATGAAACTAAGGTCAGAAATCCAATCATCATACAGTCCACTTTTCAACGTTCCAAATCACCAGTCGGGAAAACTTAAACCCCTAAAGACAAATTTTGTCATAATTTTTAGGTATATTAGTAGAGAATGTGCAGCGGTCCCTCTTGCGTTGGCGGGGAGTGCGCGTGGCGAATGGAGACAGCGATACTTTGTTCGATAATACTTGCTGTTTACTTGCAGGTACGCACTGAACCACCCGCTAGTGAGCTACTGCCAGGGCATGTCGGACCTGGCGTCGCCGCTGCTCGTGACGATGGGCGACGAGGCGCACGCTTACATCTGCTTGTGTGCGCTCATGGCTCGCCTGCATCCCAACTTCCTGCTGGACGGACAGGCGATGACCATCAAATTTACACATCTCACCGAATCTCTGCAGGTCTACGATCCAGAGTTCTACACATACTTGAAGTCGCAGCAGGTAATTTTGATTTTTTATGAAATATGAATACTGGTTGGCTACATCGCCTAGGTAGGTACTACAGTCGGTATGTCAGTTCTTCATACCTTGGTGGTCTGGTTGCCATGTCAGTGCTTCCCTTCGGTAGTGCTGGCAGCTACACATTGAGCCGGACAGAAGCGTGAACTATTGTCATAGCCATTTCGATGGACCTGCATTCAGTGTGATGGTACAAATCGATGCAAGCCCTACTTAATATAGGTAACGTAAGTAGAGATAAACTATGATAACATGGCCCGCCCCTCCAAATTTCTGTTTCAATGTGTGTGATCAGTGATCACGTAGTTACGAAGAAGTATGTAAGTACGTAGTTGTAAGTATTCCTCTTCAGTAGCAACCCAGCAGCCAGCTGAGATAGTCAAGCTGTTGAAACTACATCGCTCAGTGACACGACAGTACTAATTGCAAAAAAGTATTCAAGAAAAAAAGTGGTGATGATGACATTAAATTTAATAAAGTTTTTAGGTTAAGTAGTTTTGTTTTAGTTTTAATTTAATCAAATTTTCATTTTAATTTTCCTTTTATTTTAAATATATAGGGTCATTTTTTATTAAGTGAAGTCCCTTAAATGGTAGGTTCTATATCTGAAATGGATCACGTTTATGATGTTAATTTTACTTTACGTACCTAAAGTTAGATTTTTTCTGGACATGCCACATATCAGTGCCCATGCATACTAATACACCCTAAAAATTTCAATAAAATCGGTCCAGTACTTTCAGAGTTATTAAAAAATGAAAAAAGTTTACATTTAGGTGCGCGCATCGCGTCATCCGCGCGGGACAGCTGGGTGGTAGTTGACCCGTGCGAATCAAAAAGTAGCTCAAGGCCGCACGCGCTAGCTGTTCCGCGCATACAGGATGCACGCAAATGTAATTTCTTTCATTTATTAATAACTCTGAAAGTACTGGACCGATTTTGTTGAAATTTTCAGGGTGTATTAGTATGCATGGGCACTACTATGTAACTACAAAAACATCTAACTTTAGGTACGTAAAGTAAAATTAACATCATAAACGTGATCCATTTCAGATATAGAACCTACCATTCAAGGGACTTCACTTAATAAAAAAGCCGGACAAGTGCGAGTCTGACTCGCGCACCGAGGGTTCCGTCGGCGCCGCGCGCCGCCGTGCCGTCAGCGTTGATTGTTGTGCCGATTATTAGAATGAACGTAACGAAAAGCATGCCTTAAATTAATTTGAATTGTTTTAAGTTTTCTTTACATTCGCGGGCACAACAACCCACGAAAGTTTCATCATAATCGGATAGAAGACGAACGAACGAACGAACATTCATTTTTATAGTTAACGCCGAGATGACAGTTCTTCGTTGTCAAATTGAAATTATTAAATTTTTTTGTGTTCCATGAATCCAATATTTCGTCACCGGCCAGTTGACGCAAAAACAACGACCAAGAAACCTGTGCTTTGGACTGCGTGATTTTAAACGCGCAACAATTTTAATAATTTAAAATTTAATGAAATTTTTTTTTATGATTCTCCCTGCCGCCGCCGCCGCGGCGCCGCCGGTGGTATTTCAGCTTGATACCTTGACCCGTTCCTGAGAAAAAGGGTCTTGACATACAAAACCAGCAAACTTTTTTTTATGTGATGTAAGTACGAATTTACAATTTTCGGATTTTTTCCTTTATTTGTGCTGTGAGACCTTGCTTCGTACCGAATTTCGTGATTCTAAGTCAACGCGAAGTACCCTGTAGGTTTTGATTTGTTTTGAGTGAATTTACGAGTATCAAAATCTGACATCAATACCCGTATCTTTTGATTGTGTTAATTTAGAAGCTTGAGTTTCCTACATCTCTAAGCGATCGTAGATGTTAATATTTTGTATTAATTTGAACTTTATACTTTCAACGGGAAGTACTCCATAGGTTTTGATTTCATTTGCCGGTAGCAAAATTTATGACATAAATGGCCGTATCTTGTGATTGCGTTGACTTAGAAACTTAATTTTTTTACACCTCCGAGGAAACGTAGACCTTAATATTTGGTATTAATTTCAAATTGATACGTCTACCCGTTCCTGAGAAAAAGGGTCTTGAGGGACAGACAGCCAGCCAGACGGACAACAAAGTGATCCTATAAGGGTTCCGTTTTTCCTCTTTTGAGGTACGGAACCCTAAAAAATGACCCTGTATATCAAATAAATATACAAAATAAATGATATACCACAAACAAATTATATTTTTTTTATTTTTGTATTTATTTCGATAATAATCTTGAAAAACATTGTTTTAATAAATGGCAATCTTCTCTATAATATAAAAATGAATCACTGAATGTGTTGCTAAGCGAAAATCTCGAGAGCAGCTGAACCGATTTCGCTAATTATTTTTTTAGAATATTCCTTGAAGTAAGAGGATGGTTCTTAGTTCTTACGGAGAGAAAAATTTAAAAAATTGTCTGAAAAAGTCTAAAAACAACACTTTTCTATGCTCCCATACAAAAGATTCGTAATAATACTTAAAAGTCAATTTGAACTTTAATACTAATAATAATAAAGATTGAAAAATCAAAATTGGTAATTTTTGTATGAGAATCTTAGACCAACGCAGACCGTGTCGTTCGTAGCTGTCAACAGCCATCGCAATCGAACGCCAGAAGAAACAACAATTGTGCAGGGCTGACCATGCGATTCCTCATGCGTGTGGGACAAATGGTTTTATTTTGATAGAGTGACCATAAGATTAAAATTTTAAATTAGTAAAAAATTGTTTTATAGGCTGACCATACGATTCCTTACCAAATGTGGGACAAATGGTTTTATTTTAATAGGGTAACCATACGATTCCTTCACTAACATGAAAAAAAAAATACTTTAGTAGAGGGGTGACCAAGCTATCCCCAAATGTATTTATTTTAATAGGGTGATAATACGATACCTTAACTAATTTGGGGCATTTTTTTAAAGTTAGTTGAGGGGTCACCATACGGTTAATTAAATAATGCGAGACAAAAAAATATCTTAGTAGAGGGGTGACCATGTGATTCCCAAATAGTTTTTTTTAATTTTTTTTTATGGAAACTGACACTTTTGGTTACATCACCTACAACGTCCGTGATGTCAGCCCATAGCACCGGGTGAACTAGGTGCCATGTCAGTGCTTCCCCCTTTGATCGTGCCGGCTACCCTGAACTGGTCGGAAAACACAAACTATTTACATAGCCGTTTAGACCGACGTTTCATTCAGTGCGGTGGTACCAACCCGGGCGGGTTAAACCCTACCACCAAGTAAGATTAGGAGGGAAGGGACCTACAGTTTTACGAGGAATCCGAACCTCGGTCAGCCTCCAACGGTCAGCGATCACCCATCCAAGTACTGACCGCACCCAGCGTTGCTTAACATTCAATAGCGACAGTTGACTGTCTGCACCACTGAGCTATCGAGGCTGACAAGTTTTATTTGAATAGGGTGACCATACGATTCCTTACCTAATATGGGACAAAAAAAAATTAGTAGAGGGTGACCGTACGATTCCTTCACTAATGTGGAAAAAAAATTATTAGAGGGGTGACCATGCGATTCCTGATGTGGAACAAATGGTGTAATTTTAATAGGGTGACCATATGATTCCTTCACTAAAGTGGGACAAAAAAAATTCCAAGTTAGTAGATAAGTGATCAATGACCATGCGATTCCCAAATGGTTCTATTTGAATAGGGTGACCATACGATTCCTTACCTAATGTGGGACAAAAAAAATTCGTTAGTAGAGGAGTGACCATGCGATTCGACATGTGGGACAAATGGTTTTATTTTAATAAGGTGACCTTACGAATTCTTACCTCACGTGGGACAGATGATTATTTTAATAGCGGGAGAGAAAAGGAGGAGGTGAGAGGGGCGAGGGAGAGGGGGAGTGATAGAGTGAGGGAAGAGAGAGCGAGAGAGATAGAGATACCTGTGTTTACCTGAACGCAGCTCACCATTCGGACTCGCTTTCAGTGACTTACTTCTTCTATACATTGCATCTATTACCTGTACCACAGATTACTTAATAGTTCCTAACGGAACAGATGTCTAATTCCAAAGAAAATACGTAAAAAAAGTTCGACAAAGTTCCAAACGCGCGCTTTAGAAAGCAGCGCAAGTAACATTAAACCTTATGTGAATCCTTGAGTGCTGAATTTCCTTTACTACATCTATCCACGAGAGAGAGAGATAGTGGCGGGGGGACGGCATGTAGGGTTGCCTTACCTGCCGTGCAGTCGCGTCCAAGGTCGAGTGTTGTCGTTCGTTTGGTTGGTTTCGTCGCGTAGGCGACGACGATTTTTTATAAATGCATTTATGTACATAAGACATACATTATTTAAACCTAAAAATTTTAAACCTTGTACCTTCTTTCGTAAATTTAATAATAGTTTTTCTGAACAGGTTAAGTTTATAAGTAGTTTTACTGGTTTAGGTATGCACTAACTTAATTGTCTTTACTTACCAAGTATTACTGTTTGATGTCCCAAAGAATAAATAAAAAGGTATAACAAGTCAATTGGTGAAGCACAATCTAAATATTGTTATTTTTTGAATGAAAAAAGAAAATCAAACTCAAATTTTATATCTATTGTAGTATATGTTATAAGTTATAATATATCCTTACCTATAATAAAATCCAACGTCTGCTTTCTGTCTGAGTGTCTGAGTGTCTGTCTGTCCGCTTATAACTCGAGAACCACTGAACCGATTTTAATAAAAAAACATTCTACGGATAGCTTGATTCTTCCCATCAACTATAGGCTACTTACTATCACGCTAAATGGCTTATGAGGTTAGCAGTGAAGTGAAATATGAGAGCGGGCGGAGCCGCGGGAACAGCTTGTAGTATATATTATGTTCGCGTATGATGATGATGAAATAAAACAAACAGGTATTAATTAGAGGAGCGCGCGTCCCTCACGGCTCGATCCTTCGAAGGTCCGCAACGCGGTTAACTATTTATCTATTTTTTCGTCGGAGTGAGACACGCCTGCCTGTACGAAGGTCGGCCTTTGACATTTTCGAATTTCACTCGAGCGAAGCCGCGGGGAAAAGCTCAAAATATAGCTAGCTAAACCTGTGGTCTTCGGTCCGCCTTTATTACACTATAACCTTATTCCGATTATTACATACATTTTACAAATTTGCCAAATCGGTTGAACTGATTTGGCTTATTTTTTATTATATTTTAAAAAAATTACGAGAAAGTTATGAAATTATGAAAAAAAAAACCTAATTTGCCAGAACCAACCCAATACTCACCACCAGGAATCGCTACTGGTTGGTAAGCGCATCGCTTGAAAACGCCTGGACCGATTTGGTTTTTTTTTTATTAATTTTCAAGGCCGAACGAAGTCCGCAGGGTCTGCTAGTATGATATAAATATATAATGGTTTAAAGTTACTGACAAAATTAAGCATTAAATAAATATATGTTACTAAGTTACGTAATATTAGATTAGTAACAGTTTCAAATTACAAATAGATTATAGTTTTTATGCAATTAGTACTCGTAATATCTCACGCATTACCAGATTTGTTGGTCACCTAATCATAACAACCTTGGCCGTGACAGTGGACGGACGTGCCACTTTCATAGAGTGCACCAGTGGAGCGACATACTGGCAATGCGGAGCTCATTAGCGTTACGACTAGTCGAGCAACACATCTGTGTATTTCTTTTTGTTAGGCATCCATCTCAGCACCCACATATTGAGGGTTGGTTGCCCTTTATAAATACTTTCACAAATACATTCAACCGCTTTGGATTTTGGAGGGGCGGGCCATGTTATCGTAGTTTATCTCTAGGCAGGTATGAGGTTAGATATTTGTTTTATGCATTTATTTTTTTTTTTAATAAATAAATTTAAAAAAATTATGGTGATGCTGCCTAGCACTGAAGCCAGACAAGTACTGGATACTGGTGGGAAATACGTGGTGTGGAATGCCCAAAAAATCCAGACATAAATCACAGATTTAATTTTGAGCCTGGTACCTGGTAAAATTATCTTATTTACGGAAATATGCTGTGTATTGGGTACCTAGACTTGCGCCAAGTAGCTCCAGCTCGGACCCGCCCCCACTTGTTCACTCAGGGGATATTGCAACGGTTGTGTTTTGAAATGAAATTTCTATTTCAGGCAGATGACTTGTTATTTTGCTACCGATGGCTCCTCCTTGAGATGAAAAGAGAATTTGCATTTGAAGATGCACTACGAATGCTGGAAGTGTTGTGGGCTTCCCTACCACAGAAGTCACCAATCAATGAGCTGGCTCTCAAGGAGAGAGACTTTGATCCTTCAGTCGTTACAGAAGATGGCGAAGCACCCCCATTGAGTCCACTTATCAAAACTCCAAGAGAGAATGCCTACACTAAAGTATGCTCAATTCGTCGACAGAGTTCCGCATTCAGTTTAGCCAACATAACCGCAAACAAGCTGCTCACCTACCGACAGATGAACCACAGCTTAGATGAAAACGCTACGAGAAAAGTTGTTCACAATCTGTCCCTAAAGCATGCGAAGGAATTCCAAAGCTTGGACGATGCAGTTCTCAGGCTCCCAAAATTAACCAAAGATAAAAAATTTGAACAGAGACTGAATAACCAAGTTAGAAATCCCGATCTCAACGAAGGCGACGATCTCTCTAAACCAAGATCTGCCCCCGAAAACGGAAAACATTTGCAGCCGATGGACACTAAATGTCTCTCCTCCAGTACTGGCAACCTCATGAACGGAAGAATAGTAGAAGACGAGCCGGCCAACGACGCAGCACCACTTGGCAGTCAGATACGGATGTTGAGAGATAAAATATCAATGCACAATCAATTCTTTTCTTCTCTGGACAACTGCAGCAACGCGAGCGATGATGACTCGGGCAAGCCAAAAGCCAGGATGATCAAGAACTTGAACGAGTTCCTAAATTTAGCGTCCGGCCACAAAGTCCCTCATTTCAAACAAGAGAAGCTAATTAGAACGCAGTCTGTAGTAGAGAACACGGCCTTGTCTGAACATCGACCCTCCATCGTTTTGACAAAAACATTGTTCGATGAAAACGATCTGCAGACACTATTCCGAGGCTCCAGGGACAACAAATTATCTAGAAAGATTTACAAATTACTTGACTCAGAAGCAAACGACAGCAGCAGTCCAGACGACTCCCAAGAATATTATCCAATGACCACCTCTATGACCAGAGAATTAAGACTGGAATTGGAGCATCTCGATCGGCAGGTGTTTGGGCCGCTGTACGTGAACCGGTCGGTCGGTGCGTGCGACTCGGTCTCCGACTCCATCAGCACTGAGGAGAAACCCACCACCAACGAATGCGACTGTCAGATTTCCAAGAGGGGTGCAGATTTTACAGAAATGTCAGAAACACAAATATGTATAGCGGAAACGAGTGACTTCTCCAAGAGACTCGCACCTGAGATCCAAGCGCCGGTAAGGACGACCGCTAAGAGCATCGAGGATATCTTCCTGTGGGAGAATCCTCTGATCGGTGAGGCGCCTTCGCGGACGGCACGCGGCGTCACCAGCTGCCCGCACACGCCTGACGAGCAGGCTGAACTAGAGTTTGACGGCGACACCGGTGAGATCATTGAGGAGCTCTCCGGTAAGAAGTCTATCACCCCCATTCGACTGCTGCGCAAGAGTCAACCCGAGTCGAGGGAGTCCACGGACGTCAAACATTCTAGTGCACATTCCAGCGAGTCCAACATCTCGGAGAAAGAAGCGGAAGCGCCGAACTCACCCGGCTTCGCCGAGAGACTCGACAGCACCTCCAAGCCACACAAGTTCTTCTCTAACATGTCCCAGGAGCTGGAGAATGCGAGGAAGAGCTGCGAGACACTGCTCAATCCTAAGCAGGCTGCTAACCTGCAGAGCGTCGCCACCACCATCAATAACTTTCAAAAGAAGTATGAGATCCTAAAGCCCGTTTACAACAAGAGTGGAAGCGCGGAAGTATCCGGCGGAGGCGACTCTGCTAGGTTCACGGTGAGCAGCTTGCCGCCTCCGCACGTGTTCGGAGGCGGCAACCCCTTCCTAATGTTCCTCTGTCTGACGGTGCTCCTGCAGCATCGAGACTTCATCATGCGGAACCGAATGGACTACAATGAGCTTGCGATGCATTTTGACAAAATGGTGCGTAAACATAATGTGAATAGAGTGTTGAACCAGGCGCGACAGATGTACGCCATGTACTTGAAGCAGCAGGCGAGCAAGATCAGTGATGTTAGTACGTAGAGTGCGAGGATGCGTATCGTAAGAGTGACTGATTATAATGATCAATTAATTGTTCTGGTAGCAGGATCGAATTGAAGTGTTGCTTTGCTGTGTCCGATTTGTGACGGACACTGCAGGCATTTCTTTTAAATTTAAGCTCATGTCCAGTTTGATTAGACTAAGAAGAAATCAAGGGTGTAGACAGGTACAGACAGAAACAAAGTTGGTATTACATGAAAATTTATGGAATTAACTCTTCACGTGCCTCCGGCGCACAGCCGTGCGCCGGCTATATTATTCCTCTAGTATGCCTCCGGCACACAGCCGTGTGCCGCGCATAGTCGCCAACTTCAGGCAGCTAATGCAACGTAGCATGGCTGCTGTTTTGTATGAATTTAGGTTCAAATTAATTTGACGATTTGTAGAATTGATTTTGGCACTCTACACGTGTCTCGATAAAAAAAATTTTCGTACTGAGCTCGCTAGTTGTCGCCGGCGCGAGAGAGATGAGAGCTTGCGATTGTTTACATTTTTCGTTGCTTTCCGAAATGTGTTATGTATAAGTTTGTGAGTGAAAATGAGTGCAGGGAGAGTGTATTGAACTGATAAATGTGTTCCTAGCAGTTTTATAAGTGCAGTGTTTGTGTAAATCAACATAACCTAAAAAAAATTTTTTCGTTCGTGTTCACCAGTTCACCACACCATATCTTCTAGATATAAGGTAGAAACCATATTGTTGTCTATACCAATTAGATAGATAATTTCGTGCAGATTCTGGTGATGCATAACACTATAAATATGTCTTTAGTGGTTTCTCTGGAAAAACGAGAAATTCCTAACCTCTTCCAAACTACCCAGAAAAACAAAAAACGGCCGACACGCGCGGGGGTGTGCGCGGGGTCCGACATTCGAAGGGTTAATTTTAATGTACGGAGACAAATTTAAACTGAACTTTTTTCTAAACACAATACTATTCCGAATCACTGTTTTCTGATTCTGAACAAGGTACTACTTCTTACAATGACTATGGATATAATCATTGATTTTATAGGGGGAGTCAGATGTACCGTCAGCGATGTTTTAAAGGTAACATGAAATTAGTCTTCAATTATGTCCTAAGATGGCGCCAGGAGTATCGAATTTGAATTAAATAATTTATTATATTTTTAAATCTGCTAATTATAGAACGATGCTAAGCGGGAACAGCATAGTTAAATTTAAAGATTATTTTATATTAAGTAGAAATTTCAAAATAGTGTATTTTAAGGTTTTCATAATTTTTCCAATAAATATTTTCATGTTTTGTCAGTCCGTGAGCTTGGCGGATAAAATGTATAATTTCGCCGCTTCTGCATCATAGATGTCAGACCAAAGTTAAGTTGTCCTATTTGTCTATAGATGGCATGCCTATTTCTTATTATATTTTTAGTTGCCAAATACCAAAGAGATTAAATGTCTTTGCCAAATACCCACCAACCAAACCTGCGTGCAATTCAAATACGCGCGTGCGGTTAGGATAAAGTGGAGATACCTTCTTTAAAATTATATTTTTTTACCTCACCTTTGAAAACGGAAACAAACACGATGGATTAAATATAATAATAATAATAAAAATCGTTAGCCATTTATAAGAAAATCGACCTCAACGAAATAATTTGTATGACAGCTACCCTTATTTTTTTTAATTAAAAAAAACTAAAAAAGGTACCCCTAGATTATCATTTCAAACTACTAAATACGAATTTTGAACGAAATCGGTTGAGCAGTTTAGGCACAAGGTCGCTGGACGGACACACACACACACACACACACACACATACATGTTTCTCAAAACCACTTTTTTGGGATCGTTGACAGATATATAGCCCAAATCTGTACTGTGTGGGGCCGGTACTTTAAAAGAATAGCCCCACTGCATCTCTCCCCGTGTATGTCGTAAAAGGCGACTAAGGGATATGACCCCCTTCTTATATTACTAGGTGGTAGGGTTTAACCCGCCCGGGTTGGTACCACCGCACTGAATGAAAGGTCGGTCCAAACGGCTATGTAAATAGTTTGTGTTTTCCGTCCAGTTCAGTGTAGTCGGCACGACCGAAGGGAAGCACTGACGTGGCACCAAGTTCACCCGGTGTTATGGGCTGACATCACGGATGTTGTAGGTGATGTAGCCAAACGTGTCAGTTTCAATAAAAAAAAAAAAAAATCAGTCGCATTCTCAACTTCGACATTTTGGACGATCACAATACTTCCTTTCTCCTTACAGTCGCTCGAAAGTAAAAAGCCACCTCCATAGTTTTTAGCCGTTGCGGCAATTTATCGATCGACGCGCGACGTTCGCTTGTTTTGGAACACGCAAATGTTTGCGTGGAGCGTGCAGGCAAGCGATACGGGTTACTGCGCGTGGAAAAAGGATGACACAATATCGATGCGATCTCTTGAGACGGTCGGTTCTGTATTCACGCGATACGCACACTACCATAATCGCGGTGTCTCGTTTTAGTAATAGTTGAAGTATGAACAAAATGTCTTTGAGTATGAAGTAGGGAGTCCAGGCACCGAATTAAAAAAAGTTGAGTCCAGGGCTATTTTTTCCATCTACGATGCTGCTGGTGGTGTTATACCAAAGAGATTAAAAGAGGGTGGGTTTAATGTATTTGTGATAAGTTTTACAGAATATATAAGTCAATGATATTTTATATAAAATTGTAAAATTGTAGATTTTACCGACGACGACACGACGACGAATAAAATAAAAAAATAGTAAATCTGATTTAAATGCAAAATTGATAATAAACCATCGCTTCTCTTATATTCTCTATCTTTTTCGGGAGGAAGGAAGGGATTCCTTCCTCGCCCATCTCTCACTCACCTCTCTCCCGGTCTTCTCTCCTCGATCCCGCCTTCCTCCCCTCCTTCCCCTCACCCTTCACGGACCCCCTCTTTGCCACCTTCCCTTTCGCCCATTCCCTCCCTCTCTCCCTACTTCCCTTCCTCCCCTCATGTCGCCCCTCCTTCCCATCACCCTCGCATTCCATTCCTCCCCTACTACCCCTCATCCTGTCCGCAACCCCCTCTTACCCCGCCCCTTCCCCCTTTCAACCTCTCACTCCCTCGATATCCATTCCTCCTCGTTCCCTCTACTACCTCCCTCCCCCACACCTACCCTCATTCACTAACCCTTCCTCCCTCCATACCTCTCCTCCTCTTCTTCTTTTTTTTATGGAAACTGACATGGTTGGATACATCACCTACAACATCCGTGATGTCGGACATGTCGTGCAGGCTATACTGAACTGGACGAAAAAAACGAAAAAACTATTTACATCAAATCTCTTTGATTTACATAGCCGTTTCGACATACGTTTTATTCAGTGCGGTGGTACCAACCCTAGTAAGGTAAGAAGGGAAGGGTGCTACAGTTTTACGTGGAATCGGAACCACGGTCAGCCTCAAATGGTCGAGCGGTCACCCATCCAAGTGTTGACCGCGCCCAGGGTTGCCTGCACCACTGAGCTACCCAGGCTGACAAACGTACCTCCCACCCACTCCCCCTTCTTTTCTCTCCCCCTTCCTCTTCCTGACCATTATTCATTATTTCTTACCAAAAGCAGTAACTATTGAGTAATCTGTGCCAAAAGCCTAGATAATAAATTTTCATATCCTTACCTAGAGAAATCATGGATTCCCCATACAAAAACTTTCACCCCTATTTCACCCCTTATTTTTAGGTTTCCGTATCCCTGTACGGAAGCCTATTACTAAGCCTCCGCAGTCTGTCTGTCCGTCCGTCCGTTTGTCTATCCGAGGGCTGTATCTCTTGAACCGTAATAGGAAGCCCGTTGAAATTTTCACAGAATATGTGTTACTATAGCGGATATAACAACAAATAAGCGGAGCTAGGTACAACCCAAGTACAACCAAAGAGTTTGTAAATTCTTTGGACCGGAGTAAAACCGCAAACAGGAAATTACAATCTTACACGTTCAACGCCACATGAAAAATCCAGTATTTCCGTTTGGGCCACGGGGCTCACCGCTCACCGGTGAGCCTTTCCTTACTGAACCATTCAGGGCATGGGGGTCACCGGTGAGCCGCGTGAGAGGGCCTACGTAAACGCTTCCTACAAGCCACAGAGCGCAGCTACAAAGCCAATATGGAAGTGAGCCGCATGGCCTTGTAGTCGAAGCGGAAGGCGTGGTTTTCAAATCCAATAGAAACTTGTAGTTTTTTATTAAGTTAATTGTAACGATGCTAGGGCTGCTCTTAACGATAAGGTAGAAAATAATATTTGTATTAATAGAATTAATAAAACCAGAAAATAATAAGAAAATATTCGTCAAAATAAAAATGAACATAAAATTTTCTTCATTGCCAAATAAGAAGACATTATTTATTACGAAAATAATTTATGAAATTGAACAAAACAAAATATTTATGAAATTGAACAATCACAACATTATGACACTTCATTATTTAAAATAATCAATCATCTTAACCCCAAAGGGTTTAACCATAAACAATAAAGAATTATCCGTGAGTCATGTTAAAACAAGGCAAACAAAGGAATGGTTTAGTTGGGCTGCTTTGGCAATAAGTGGATACTTTTTTCGACTTGGTTTTAGCCTGTTTGCTACCCATTATTGGTACGTTCTTTGCATAACATTGGTGACATGTTCTTCTCACTTTTCTGGCCAATCCCTCTTTCCTTTCCAGAGTGTGTTTCATTCTCTTCCGTCTTTCTATATGCATTTCATAGTCGCTATCCTCACTCTCCGACAAAAGAATTCGACAGCATCTTCTTTTCGTTGGTTGAACTTGTCACGTAGTGAATTTTAATAGCGGACTGTCGAAATGCCGTTTACCGAAGTGTCAGAGACACATTGCCAGTACGGAGGAAAATACTCCGTACTAAGGCTACGGTACACGTGAGGCGTCCGTTACTATTCAATATTATTACTGCCAACCTACATTTTTGAAAATTCAATCACACATATCTCGGCGTACTACACTCTCACTACGTAACCGAGCACACATTCTTGCATCATTTACCGAGCGTGAATTTCCACGATCTCTTTCCGCTGTCAGCCCATACTAAAATTATATATTGTTTGACGTAACGAAAAAGGTAGCGAGCGTCGGTATGGAATTTCTGTTTGCTGTATTTGGCAACACCGCACATCGCGGTGTTGATTAATGGGTTGCCAGGCGGTTAAAATATATCCCAAATAGACGGGAATTCACATTCACCTCGGTTGTATTTATCTTACATATTAATTCAGACATCATCGGAGGACCCCTAGTAGAGGTCCATTATTATCAACAAATGGTGTTACAGGCCTTCAGCCACTTAGATTCAGGTAACCACATACAGTGCGCGTCATTGCGTGCTAGCCGACTTCATTCCGCAGCCACACCACAAACGCGCGCTGTCACCTATAAAAGCGGTACTCAGTCAACCAAGACTTCACTTCTTCTGTTAAATAATTCTCCGCTGCAAGATAAAATATAACGCGCTCGATCTGCCGCCGTGAGTTACACTAGTTTCCCTCGCGACCGTGCCACTGTCAACGAGCCGCGGCGCTGTACCACCGCTGCCGTCGGACGTTTCCAGCCGTTCATCTCAGCGTTGAGAGAGGAGTCCCCACAGCCAGGGTTACGGGTAACATTACACTCTCTTCAGCTCTGCCTTGCCTGTCGCTTGTGAGACACCGCCGGCCTAGCGGTTGTCGTTGCGCTTCACGCACAAAACGTATAACGCCCATCTGTGTATTTTCTCTCTTCCCATCCACAGGGCACCGTGATATGTGTGCATTATTTAATGTGGGTGTGTTTGTGTGTGTGTGTGTACAGCTCCTACGTCTACACGTAGTCTCTTCTACGTTACACGTAGACTTCCACGTTCTACGTTCTCCGTCCGAGGACGCCTGCATCATCTGCGACGGCATAGCCGGTACGAGCCACCTGGGCCCTACTCCTCGTCCGGCTGTTCCGAAGCAGAACTTTGTGAAGAGGGTGGAGATCGAGCGACGCGTCGGAGACTTCGTGTCGGCCTTCCTGCGAAGACCTTCGTCTCCCCTTCCGAAGCTAAGTTCTCGGATAGAATTATAGCTCTAATCGATTAGCTCGGTCGTCACCCCTACGATGCTCAAGTGATTCTGAAAACTCACACCCTGTCTTTTTACATCGTATATTTGTGTTTTATGAAATAAACGATAAAATTATATTTCTGAGCCGTATTCTATTATTTAAGTCCCCTTTTTCGTCTCAAACTACGTCTTCATAGAATCTATTCCGAAACTACGGTTCAGAAGATCTATCTCGATGTTTTCTAACTGCGTTAGCGCTTCTTGTGTTAACTCGAAATCTTCAAAATAATCATTTTTGGCGAGAAAAGCGTAAAACATCCTCAATTGTCGACGCAGCCGGACCGGGATTGATCGCTGCGTCCGCGGCGCGCGCGCAACGGGTGGGCCGCGGCGTGACCCCGCGGCCCCAGCCAACAGAAAAATACAAATCCTTCATAGGAGGCCACACGATCCACCCGTGAGCCTTCTGCTATATCTCGAAAATTAGACGGTAAAAGTCGCAAATTTTTATTTTCCTTACAAATTACCGCATTTTATAAACTTTGTGATGAAAATCTCAAGTTGATGAAAATTACGGATATAATGAGTTTGGCTTGGCCCGAACCGAAAAGTACGCTAGGCCCACCGGTGGGTCGTATGGCGTTCAACGTGTTAATTGTGGGCTGATTTTGAAAATTCTTTTTTTGTTTGGTAGGTCATACTTCAGAGGTGCTCCCATTGAAATTTTATTGAAATTGATTGAGCGGTTTATGAAAAAGCAACAAAATACTATTGGTGTGTGGTTACCTTCAGAGAAACTTTTGTGATGTGGGCTTTTTCAGCAATTTGCAGTTTGACACATGGCGAATAATTCTGTACCACTTCAACCGATTTCGATTATTCGATTTCGATTATTGTTTTTTATGTAATATTGTTTTAAAAATATAAAACCGACTTAAAAAAAAATAAACTAGAACTAAAAAGTATTAAATAGGTAGAATAGGTACCTAATATTTTGAAATTTTCTCTGTCATTGTATTGAAATACATGAATCGATATTGTCATTCATATTCGGACCCTTGTTTCATGAATATTCTAAATTTGAAATCTTTTCCGACCGGCCAGATGCGTTTAATATATTATAATACGAGTACGAGTACCATCGAGCTGGTCTGATGATGGAGACGGAAGGTGGCCATAGGAACTCCTAAACTACACATGATAAACCCATCGTGTTTGGGCTCGTTGAATTTGTCATCACGAGCAATTTACTTTAGACCTAGGAGATTCTCAATTCGACGGTATGTTTTCTTTTTTTGGATGTTTGTTACGCGATTACTCCGTCAATTATTGTGGGCCGATTTTGAAAATTCTTTTTTTTTGTTTGAAAGGGGATAACCATGACGTGGTTCCATTTTAATTTGGTCGAGATCAGATTGGAAAGCGAGGCGGAATCGCGAGGCCGAAGGTCGAGCGATTCCGCCGAGTACATTAATAGCAAAAAATTCCAAAAAAAACTGTGAAATAAAAAACTATTTAAAAAAATATATAAAAACCGCCTTCAAAAATGTATGAAATAAAAAAAATCGAACCCTAGAGTTGAAGGCGGTGCTAAAGCAAGCAAAAATGATACATGAAAGAAAACATGCGTGGATGATATCCTTTGTGATTTGTGTAGCCTTCTTTAGCACCGCCTTCAACTCTAGGGTTCGATTTTTTTAATTTCATAAATTTTTTAAGGCAGTTTTCATATTTTTTTTTTTACATACAATGCTGACATTATTAGAATGAAGAGTGACGAGTATTTGTTTAACTGTTCAACTAAATAAATACGTTCTATCCACAGAGCACGGAATACCGCGCGCGCGCGCGCGGGGGTATTCCGTGCTCTGTGTGGATCTATCTATTAAAAGCGCACAAACAGGAAATTACAATCATAATAATATTTTGTTCCGTATACCAAATAATTTTCAAAACATTTTTTTATTTTATTTAATTTGATAAGAAGTGTTAGTTTAATTGTAAATTGTCATAATTTTATTATTCAAATATAATTAAAAATTTTGGAATTTACATAAATAATGTTCTTTATAAATATAAATGAAAGCGCCATCTTTTGTCTAGTAGCAGTAATTCTACAGCCTAGTGACAATTAAAGGTACCTAGATACATGTTGTATTTCAACTAGATAGCGCCCTTAGTATAGAAGTATTAACAAACATTAACGCCACCTGTTTGTTTTACGACAACATCAAGAAAAATTATTAACGCCCTCTGTTGGTTTTACGATTTACAACGTTACCAAATTTGTTATATGGAGTGGTCTATCTGTCCCGACAGGGTTATAAAATCAATGATATAATGCATTTTTCAGAAAAATTATCTAGTTCTTTTTCTTTGCACTTGAACTTTTCCTCTTCCTTCTCAGCATGTTGGCACACATTTTGCCATTCTTCTAACAGTGATTTTTTAGATTTTATCTTTGGCAAATGATATGCTCTGCATGTTCATCAATACATTTCTTTGGCCAACATATCCTTTTATCATGCCCCATATGTTCTCTATCGGGTTCAATTCCGAGTGATAGGGCAATCTCAGGACAGTGTTCATGTTTCTTCAATATCAATTCTGTACTGCACAAAGCGGCTTCTATTTTGAAGGATCAGTTCATAATGTGCAGGCTTGAGCATTGATGCACATGGAATGTCATGGGCAGTTAGCCAATCTGTCATTTCTGTCTTTCGAGAGTTCGAAGTAGGTGCTGGATTTTAGATTTTGTTGTAATGGGAAGCATTGCCTACTACCACCACACTATTGGGTTTTAAGTTAAGAATGAGTTCTGTTGTCAGCCATTTTTCGTAATTCTCAAAGTTCATTTGGTTGATGGTTGCCTGATTTTTGATTCGCCTTAAACTTAAGCAACAAATTTGGGACGAAACCACCTGCACCACCTGCATGTACCATTATCAAACGGTTTCCTTTAGCTACTGGTTGCTTTAATCCCGAGTTGCTTCCATCAGACAACAACATTGATAAAACATGTGATATGAGGATGTAGCTTTCGTCAGTGAATACTATTGGCTGGCCCTGCACACGATACTCGATACGATACGGTTATTTTTGTTAGGAAATTTATATGAATATAGCATATGTTATTTTTCTCCATGAATATTTTTTTATTTCATTGTGTTCTTTTCCATTCAAATCCAATCGCTCGCAGTATTGAAGCGCTACCTAAATTACCAGTGCCCTCGTTGAACTTCTGATGAATCCTTTTAGTGTTGGGAATTCCTTTGCTTTGATATGGAAGTTATAAATGTTTTTCAAAGCACTTCTTTGTCAAAATCATCCATGTCATAAACACATTTTCGGGGCATTTTTTTCCTAGGAGATTTTTTTTTTAATTTAAAACATTGATACAAATATTTACAAAAACATAGCAGAGCGTAACGGCATTATGAATGTGAGTGCACTATACAATTGCGCTCACGTACACACCACTACACTTGATTTTCTCCTTAGACTAATCAAACTGTAACAAAAACTACTATGAATAAAACCAAGTAGTAAGTTTAATATTATAATACTTAATATTGCTCTCAATTAGGTTCTTTCGATATCAGAAATGTAAGTTATAAGTAATAGTGACGGATTCTATTGCGACCTCTTGCTGGAGCTTTGTTGCAGGTCGTCTCGGCTGATGAGGACAAGATGGAACTGATGACTAATTAGCTTTCAGTATTGTGTACTTATGCTGCACCAAGTATGTACTTATTATACATGTTTATACATGTCTTAATGTAAATTCAATCTATGATTTTTGAAAGACGCCGTGTTACTCCGCTTTAAGAATAATTACATTTAGCTGACATGTATTCAATTAATTAAACCTGTATGTAGATTAATCATTATGAAATCAGTACAAGCATGCTTTATTTTTCTATACATATAATAAAATCGTAAAAGCAAAAAAATCTGTACGTGGAATATATTTAGAAAAAGCCAACCAAGGCAACTTAAAGTGACTTGACATGTTAAAACAGTTTAAAAATTTATGTCTGTCTGTACGATCACTGTACACACTACTTATCACTCAAAAACCACTGAACGGATTTGGACGAAACTTTGTATAGACGTGACAGTGTACATATATCCTAAACTAACATAATATATAAAATACATCTCGAAAATTGACCGAAAAATAGGAATGAACTTCGTAACATTTTCCTCCATTGTCAATTGAGAACTAGCAGTAAATACAATTGAATAAAACATTCATTCAAAATTTAAAAATAAGTGTACATACTACGAAAATGTCAGTTGTTCTTTTTTAGGGTTCCGTATCCGGTACGGGACCCTATTACTAAGCCTACGCCGTCTGTCTGTCTGTCTGTCCGTCCGTCCGTCCGTCTGTCTGTCCGAGGGCTGTATCTCTTGAACCGTAATGGGTAGCCCGTTGAAATTTTCACAGAATATGTGTTATTATGGGCCATAATAATATAATTTATGGCCATAATTTATGGGTTGTTATATCGGCCATAATTTATGGCCGATATGACAACAAATAATAAAAATAAGAAAAAGTAAAAAAAATCACGGTGCATAGAATAGAAGAAACCAAAAAGCGCGCCATCTACCGAATAGAGTGTGAACTAATATGAAGCATTTCATAACACGCCATAGATGGCGTGAGTGGCGCTAACCATGACATGGTGATACGGAACCCTCGGTGCGGGAGTTCGACTCGCATTTGTTTTTTATAACAGTCAAACATTTTGCAGCCTCGAGTAGCTGGAGTCAAAAGAAGTGCTTTTTTTTTATGGAGACTGACACGGTTGGCTACATCACCTACAACATCTGTGATGTCAGCCCATAACACCGGATGAACTTGGTGCCACGTCAGTGCTTCCCTTCGGTCGTGCCGGCTACACTGAACTGGACGGAAAACACAAACTATTTACATAGCCGTTTCGACCGACCTTTCATTCAGTGCGGTGGTACCAACCCGGGCGGTTAAACCCTACCACCTAGTAATATAAGAAGGGAGTCATATCCCTTAATCGCCTTTTACGACATACACGGGAAGAGATGCAGTGGGGCTATTCTTTTAAAGTGCCGGCCCCACACGGCACGTGCTTGAGGGGATAGTGGCATGACAGCAGTGTCGCGTCAGCGAGCACTCAAGATACACGCGTTTAAACGTCTTTTTTTGTGGTGGGGTATATTCCACCCCACCCACACCACATTCTTAATGTAACTGTTTTTCCCCACATTCGGGTTAAAGGCGAGGTCCGAGGGCGGGAGAAGGTTTATCGTTTACCTGAACCCAGCTCGGCCCTTAGTTCCTTACTTCCATCGAGAAAGAATATCGTTAACCTGAGCGCAGCTCGACCTTCGGCCTCGCCTTTAGTTACTTTCATTGATAAAGAATATCGCTAACCTGACTGAACGCAGCTCGGCCTTCGGCCTCGCCTTTAGTTACTAACTTTCTTCGAGAAGGTTTATTGTGTACCTTAACCCAGTTTGGCCTTTGGCCTTGCCCTTAGTTACTTTTTCTTTTGAAATACAAATTTCACGTGAGCAATGCCGCGGGCAAAAGCTATATGTTAATAAAAATCTTTTCAGTATATAACCAGTTAAACACGTTGAACGGCACTCAGTTACTGGTGGCGACAGGGCGAAACCCTGATGTTCCGTTCAGGCCGAGTCGGGCACCAGTGCCCGCCGATGAGAGCTGACTTTCAAGCATCCTACGGCGCCGGTAGACGCATTTACAATAGATTTTCTTATGTACCGTGACCCGCGTGGCCCACACGAACGGTGTGATACAGTTAGCAACCTAGATTTAGTCAATACTTCGAAAAATATTAGCATTTTATCAAAATTATCTGGGTACAAAAACAACCATGAACTAGAAAAAAAAATTAAAAATAAACACTTTTTGCTTATAATCTACATTTAGCGAAAAATCAATAGAAAAATCAGACATATTCATAATTTTTGATGAATTTAAAGATACAAGTCAAACAATAATGATGTTGCTCGAGCAAATTTTTGCGTAATTTTTTTTATTGATAAACAAAACAAGTTTTATTTCTTATTTCACACAATATCACTTAAAGCAAAATCTATAGAAAAACCAGACGTCTTCATACTTTTTGATGAATTTAAAGAAATAAGTCAAACAATAATGAGTTTGCTCCAGACCATTTTTTCGTTACATTTTTTATTGAAAAACAAAACACTTTTTTCTTCTTTTTTTCATACAATATCAATCACTTAGAGCAAAATCAAAGAAGAATCAATAAAAAAACCAGAAATCTTCACATATTTTGATGAATTTTGTTTAAACAAGTCAAAACAATAATGGGGTTGCCCTAGCTATATAGTTCTCACAGTACATATTCACCTTTTTTTTATTTCTAGCAACTAATCTGCCAGAGGCTGTTACTAATTCTATAGCAGCCTTGGCAAGCTCGTCGACTGCTTCTAACAGGTCCATCCTTTTCTGTGAGGTTTTGTATGGTTTTGTATTTATATGTTGTCTAGGATGGTTAGAAGTATTTAAAATATAAAATGCACAATTCCCCCCCCCCCCCCCCCCCCCTCTCTGCGCCCGCCGCCATATTGAAAAAACCAAAAAACATCGGCACTTTCTTCAGATTTTTGCTTATATCTTCATTTCCGTGCATTTTAGCTATAAAAGATATTACTCATTGTTGTAGATAATTAAATTTCCTATAACTAACATTTTAAATTTTGTTTCTAGGACTGATACTTACGCAGATATGAACTTAAAAAAAACTTATTTTCCGGAAATTTGGCAAACTTCTAACTTTAGAACGCTGTAATTAAGTTATGGCCTATTCTAGGTAAAAAATATCAAAACAAAATTTGTAGGGAATTTAATTACCTACAAAACGCATGTACATTTTTTTTAATCAACCCTACGGAGTGGGGGGTAAAAACAAAAGTTTAAACAGCGGAATATTGCTTTTTTTGCTATTGTGATGCCATGTGATCTTGTATCTAAAAAATTACTAATAACTTTGCAGTTTTGGCTAGAATTTGGAGTTATACCAATCCTACTTGAGTTTCTCACATGTTACAGCGCAATGCTCATGCATGAGGCAGGCACTATTTCACTTTAGTCCAATGAACATAGAGACCAAAAGAGGGAGGTAGGTTACCTTACAAACGGTCCGGTAGTTCTAAATTTTTGATATGTTGTCTAGAATGGTTAGAAGTATTAAAAATATAAAATGCACAATCCTCCCCCCCCCCCCCCCCCTTCCGCGCCCGCCGCCATATTGAAAACACCAAAAAAAATCGGCACTTTCTTCAGATTTTTGCTTATATCTTCATTTCTGTGCACTTTAGCTATAAAAGAGTTTCCTCATTGTTGTAGATAATTAAATTTCCTATAACTAACATTTTAAATTTTGTTTCTAGGACTGATACTTACGGAGATATAAACTTAAAAAAAAACAAATTTTCTGGAAATTTGGCCAACTTCTAACTTTAGAACGCTGTAAATAAGTTATGGCCTATTCTAGGAAGAAAAGTATCTGAATAAAATTTGTAGGTAATTAAATTCGCTACAAATTTTATATTGATACTTTTTTCCTAGAATAGGCCATAACTTCATTACAGCATTCAAAAGTTAGAAGTTTGCCAAATTTCCGGAAAATTATTTTATTTTAAAGGTCATCTCTGTAAGTATCAGTCCTAGAAACAAAATTTAAAATGTTAGTTATAGGAAATTTAATTACCTACAACAATGTGTAATCTCTTTTATAGCTAAAGTGCACAGAAATGAAGATATAAGCAAAAATCTGAAGAAAGTGCCGATTTTTTTTTTGTTTTTTTTTCAATATTATGGCGGTGGGTGCGGAGGCGGGGGAATTGTGAATTTTATTTTTTTATACTTCTAACCATTCCAGACAACATATAAAAAATTTAGAACTACCGGACCGTACGTAAGGTAACCTCCCTCTTTTGGTCTCTATATTCATTGGACTAAAGTGAAATAGTGCCTGCCTCATGAGCGTTGCGCTGTAACATGTAAGAAACTCAAGTAGGATTGGTATAACTCTAAATTCAAGCCAAAACTGCAAAGTTATTAGTGATTTTTTAGATACAAGATCACATGGCATCACAATAGCAAAAAAAGAAATATTCCGTTGTTGAAACTTTGGTTTTTACCCCCACTCCGGAGGTTTGGTTAAAAAAAATGTACATGCGTTTTGTAGGTATGTAATTAAATTTCCTACAAATTTTATTTTGATACTTTTTTCCTAGAATAGGCCATAACTTAATTACAGCGTTCTAAAGTTAGAAGTTTGCCAAATTTCCGGAAAATTTGTTTTTTTTCATGCTCCAGTTCCAGTTCATGTCTCCGTTAGTATCAGTCCTAGAAACAAAATTTAAAATGTTAGTTATAGGAAATTTAATTATCTACAACAATGAGTAATATCTTTTATAGCTAAAATGCACGGAAATGAAGATATAAGCAAAAATCTGAAGAAAGGGAAAATTAGTTGTGTGGTAGTGGTACTAGAGGTTCGGGTCCTGAGCTCATTATACTGCCGTTCAGCGCCGCTAGTACTGAGGCGGTGTCCGACAGTATCTTGATGCTGTGTCCCTCCATGTTCCGCTGGGCCACTATTGTAGCTGCTTCAATGATCCCGATACATTCTGCCTGGAATATTGAGTTGTGTTGCCCAAGGTAGGTGTACCTGTTAATGTTTAGGTCCAGGGAGTGCGCTGCTGCACCTGTGCCTGTCTTCGTCTTGGAGCCATCGGTATAAATGCGTAGCTCCTCTGATTGGTCTTTGGCCTCTCCGACCAGGTTGATGGTGTATGATCTCTCAAATACGTACAGTTTGGGTATGCGGTCACAGCAGGCCGCCAGTGCGGTATCTCCGCTGTTACCTTCTGAAGAAGCTTTGTGTGTGGCAGTGTGACGTTAGTGTGCCAGAGTCCCAGAGTTCTGAGTCTCACTGCCGCTGACGCAGCCTCCTGTTGTACATACAGGTCTAGCGGTACTAAAGATAGTATTACCTCCATAGCTGTAGTCGGTGTTGTGCGCATGCATCCTGTTGTTGCCACACACGCCAGTCTTTGGAGTCGCTGTAAATGCTCGACTCCTTTGCTCAGCTTTGTTCTGGGCCACCAAACTACTGCACGTGGGTTATGGTGTTCAGTTCAGCCAAGTCATCCTGGGTTATTTCGAAGTCAGAAAAAGAACCCATCATTAGAAGACTCGCAGTCCTGGCAAACATGGCCAACGTGGCAGTCTACATTGGCCATGTTGGCGGTTCAGTAGCGACAGTATACGTACACCGTTGACGACAGTAGACTTGGTGATGTGACCCGCGCCGCGTACGCAGATGGAATCATACGACTTGGTTCCGAAGGGGCCACAGCAGTCACCCCCGACCGCAATTCTAAGGAAAGTACGTAATCTTCGACACATTGTGCTCGATTGAATACTCGCAGAATATTACAGCGCCCTCGCGTTCTTCCCCGTGGGGAGGGACCCGCGCAGCGCACGCGACAGGATTGCTGGGTTTCGGGAGCGCCTTGACGCACACCAGTGCCCGCAACATTCTTTTTCATGTTTTTCATTGCATTCTATCATTAATGCCAGGTATTTAAATGCATTTACGATAAAAATACCATTTATCATTTTGAAGTAATTTTATGATTTAATCAAAGCGCTCAACGTGTTAGCGGTTTCCTTTGTAGGATTTAGTATCAAATGCAAACAAATGATTAATTCTCATGTGGTTCTGAAAGAATAATTTGTCATGTTCAGTTACCCACGCGGACAAAGTTGCGGGCAACAGCTAGTATTAAATAAATGTATTTGTAAATGACTTCTTATGATAATTTATAGTTGACTCATCTTGTCATTTTGCATTTCTAACAAACATCCGAAAGTGTTGTTTTTTGTCAGCATTCCATGCCGGGCCTTATCAACAATCATCGACTCAGTTATCATTGCTTATGATTTTAATTTATGTTATTTAGATTTAATGTATATTTTTATGACAGCTTTTTTCAAATGTGATATTTTATCAAAATTCCAACCAGAGATATTGCTTTGTCTTACTGTAAAATGAAGGATTCTTGAAATTGAATTTTCTACAGTAAAAAAATATTTACTCTGTAAACTCAACTTATTACAATATCAACATAATATTTTTAATAATTTTTGAAATTAAACAAAAGTATTACTAAATATGTATTTCATAAATAAAAACTGAAAGTCATATTTGATACGTAAATAGTGATTACATTAGATACTAAATTGATAATTGGAATTCAATCATTCAGTTTGTATAATTTAATATTATTTTATAAGCATATTATTTTGTAATTGAAAATTATCTTGAAGGGTCATTCGTGGATAAATATAACCTAAGCTAACCTAACCTACATCACTTGAGTGAATCGCCAGTCGTATCAAAAGATAGTCAACAAGAGAAGGATCATCATGCCACACCTTCTTGCAATTTGACTAGTTACTGTCGATATTTCCATCAATTGTTACTTCCATCTACAAATGACCCTTCCTTTAAAAGCTATTATTTTATTAACAGTTGTTACTGGTATGTACTATACAAACAGTTTTTGCTATGATGCATAGTTATCTATTTATGAACTTGTCAACATTCAAATACAATATTCTGCAATATCTATAACCTTCGTTTTATTGTCTAACAAAACAGATGAAAGTTTTGTGGGAATGGGAATAAGGTTAAGATGGTTGTAGAGAAACAAATATAATTCTACATAATTTATTCAAACAAAAGCTTTTTTTTTTTTTTTATGGAAACTGACACGGTTGGCTACATCACCTACAACTCCCGTGATGTCAGCCCATAACACCGGGTGATCTTGGTGCCACGTCAGCCTTCCCTTCGGTCGCGCCGGCTACACTGAACTGGACGGAAAACACAAACTATTTACATAGCCGTTTCGACCGACCTTTCATTCAGTGCGGTGGTACCAACCCGGGCGGGTTAAACCCTACCACCTAGTAATATAAGAAGGGAGTCATATCCCTTAGTCGCCTTTTACGACATACACGGGGAGAGATGCAGTGGGGCTATTCTTTTAAAGTACCGGCCCCACACGGTACAGCTTCAATACTTTAAAATTAAGTTCTCATGCTCATTTTCCTTGCACTAAACAGTCACTTATGGCGTGGAAGCTGTTTATAAATTGTTTGTATAGAGTGACCCAGCCTATAGTAAGCGATATGTCATAAATAAGAAATATCACAAGTGAGTAAAACAATTTCATTCACAATTTAATAAACTTAAGATTTTGCTTCAAAGCCTAAAGAAGTAATCAGACAAAAACAAGGTTACAACATTTGGTGTCAATTATCACTATTCTAATGCTTACTTTCGCCGGTTACCACCATTAGCCAAAATCATCGCGATACGCATGAAAATATTGAGTACATCCAAGTAGACAGAAATCGCCCTGAAATCAAACAAATTTCGTTTGAGGTTTTCTGGAAATTTCTTTCTATTATATAATATTGTCTTTTCAATTAATATGATCAGTGAGAATGAGATTATGATCTTTGTTGCTCAAGTACCTACTATTTAACAATAAGACTCATATGACCATAACCATATGACCATTGCTATCATACGAAGACAGATCAAACAAACATGCATAGAGCTAAACTAAATATTCTCCTTCCATAAATTGTGTAAAAAAATTTTACAAATTAGTTAAAAATTATAACATAAAATGTAAAAAAATGAGAAACTCACGAGTTGATGGGATCGTAAGGCCTGTAGCCGGATGAGTCATGCGGATGTAACTCGGCCCTCTTTATGATGGCCTGTGTGTCGTACAGCAGGAACCCTCCAAATACTATCAGACCTCCATACAGGGACAGCGAGTAGATACCTAGCCCACAAGAACACACGTTTTTACCATAAAATTTTTATATCATACTAAATCAATCATATAACGCATGGGGAACCAGCAGAAGGTACTAATACTTTAGATTTTACGTGGGCACCCCCAAGTAAAATGAAAATCAATAGATTTCGTTACCATAATATATTTCTAATACATTCAATGCAATCAATCAATGGTATAGGTCATCCAACTTTTGCATTGGGTAATGTCTGTTCGAAAAGTGTATGTGATGGAATAGCAAATATTTCTAAAATATAAGTTATTACAAAAAGATCCATAGGCGGGTTCTAGTCCGGATGACAGGTATTCATATTTGGCGTCTCTTGATAATTATTATCTTTAGTTAATAACACATATTTACAATTACTAACATTTACTTTTTGGAAAGGCAGGTCGGCGTCCAATGGGCGGCATCGAAAATATTGCTAAAAGCTATTTTGGTGAATTTGTCTTATTAGAACGAGAGATAATAGCCGATGTATGATTAAAAATCCTAGCAATCTTCATAGAACACACTGCAGCAACACTTCAGCGTCTAATAGAATTGAATGATTAAATTTTAATGATGGCTGTAAAGGAGAATGAGCGTTTTGGTCTACCCCTCCTCTAGCTGTGAGTGTTATATCAATGAAAAGGTTGATTTATATAGAACATTTTTTAGTATGGCAGCCAACGTCAATTATTAGTACTTTAGGAGTTACATCACTTTTAAGTTCTATAATCATATAACCTTATCATAGTAATATGCTTACCTCTGTACGATGATCATCGTTCTAGGAAGGGAGAGTACTTAGAGCGAAACAGTACCAAAATGACCGAGCAGTATTGAAACCGCAATGATTAAAATAAAATTTTTTTGGTTTCAATACCGCTCGGTCATTTTGGTACTGTTTCACTCTAAGTACTTACCCTTCCTAGAACGATGATCATTGTACAGAGGTAAGCATATTACTAAGATAAGGTTCTATGTTTAGGTATACAACTTAAGGCGGAAATAGCAGTGAACGCGGCCTTCAATTCGAACACGTCGGTGGGGAAGGGGCGAAGATCCCCGCGAAACTAGTAGGTAGCTGTGAGTCTAGCTCAGCAACAGATACGGAAATTTGCGGGGATTATTAAACTCGCTTGTAGCTCAGCGGTAACGTGCGTGCTTACGACCCAATAGGTCGTCGGTTCAATTCTTGAAGTTTATAACTTTTTTTTTATATATCATGGGCTAATATGTATTTATCATGGGAAAGTGGTCAAGTTCGAGTCGAGCTCGCGTAAAGAGGGTTCCGTACCATCCGGTTTTCGTCTAGCACCAGTGGTTCTCGAGTTATGACCAAAACAAAAGTTCACGTGACAGATGGATAGATCTCACCGAGACCTGAAGTTTGAGTACCAACACGATGGGTCTAGCACCAGTGGTTCTCGAGTTATGACCAATACAAAAGTTCAAGTGACAGATGGATAGATCTCACCGAGACCTGAAGTTTGAGTACCAACACGATGGGTCTAGCACCAGTGGTTCTCGAGTTATGACCAAAACAAAAGTGTATGACGAAGTTTCGTCAAAATATCCTAAGCCTTCTAGTTCGCACAGAAAACGGGATGGTACGGAACCCTCTTTACGCGAGCTGGACTCCTAATAAAAAAAAATTCTCCGGGATATACGCTACCTATCAATATACAAAGTTTCGTCAAAAAATCCTAAGCCTTCTAGTTCTCACAGATAACGGGATGGCACGGAACCCTCTTTACGCGAGCTCGACTCAAACATGACCACTAAAAAAAAAATTCTCCGGGATATACGCTACCTACCAATATACAAAGTTTCGTAAAAAAATCCTAAGCCTTCTAGTTCTCACAGAAAACGGGATGGTACGGAACCCTCTTTACGCGAGCCTGACTCGAACTTGACCACTTTTCCATGATATATACATATTTGCCCATGATAAAAAAAAATTGTAAACTTCAAGATTTGAACCGACGACCCATCGGGTCGTAAGCATGCCCGTTCGCGTTGAGCTACACGCCACTTTACTACTGGGGTCAATTTTCGTATCTCTTGCTGTGGCTTGTGCGTCAAAGATTTAGCGCTGTCGCGAGCGGAGCGAACCGGCATACGTCTGTCTACTACAACGACCCCCGCGGGACTGGCGGGAGGCGAGGATCGCTTGGAACGCGCGGCGAAATCTGCCGCTTGTACGAAAAATTGGGGTATTTATTCATTATGACGCGTTATAAAACATGAAAATACAAAAATAATTCGCTAGAATTGTAGAGAAAAAAATATATGTACATTTTTATGTAAGTCTCGTATTGAAACTACCTCTAGTTATATAACTCCTAAAGTACTAACAATACATGTTAGGTATGTTTGGACAAAATGGTTTTCTTGGAAAGACTTTTCTATTTATATATCATTCATTGTTAGAGGAGGGGTAGACCAACTCCCATACATTTTTGCCCATCCTCCTTTCATCCTAGGTCATTGTAGTTTAAGAACGCATCCACTAAAACTCTGAACGTACGTACGAGGTCATTGAATCTTATTCATAAAAAAAAATTATAATAAAGATAAAGGAAAAAAAATGTGGCAGATTAGATTTTTTTTCTGTTTTAGCTCAGAATTCTTTGTGTGTTTCATATTAATGGAGAGGTCTTTTAATCATTTTTCTAAAGTGCTCTCTCGTTCTAATAAGAAAAATTCACTGAAATAGTACTAGGCGAAAACCCGCACGGATACAGATGGTCAGCCGGCGGTGTAAGTAATATCTGCTCCGCGCGGGAGCAGTTTGGAGTCGGTGGGTTAAATATTGGGAAGCCAAAGGGTTAATTATAATGGGCCTATTAAAGAAAGGTACGGTTCAGGTTGGCATTAGCAATAACTGACCAGCGCCAAGTGCGGTTGTCGGCGGTAGGAACATGCTGGCGAGGGAGGCAGCGAAGACGACTCCGAGACCCATCGCGAGCGGCGCGCGCATGTTGAGGAACTCCCCGGACGGGGCGCACAACGCCACCGTGCTCAGTCCTCCCACCACACCCGCCGTGTACCTGCACACGTGGCCATAGACATCACAACATATTATTGTGTGTAATATTATAACAGCTATATGGATAACATAATAGAAGATCTTTATTAAAAGTGAAACAATAACTGTGAAGAAAGAAAGAAGTCCAGAAGTAAAGGTAGGCTTATCAGCATAAGTGATTTATTTCTGTCGACCTTGAAAGGTTAAGCTTTGGCACAGAAAGAACATTTAGGGCAGTGATTATCAGATGAGATAACTATTGAGAACCACATGTGCCTTTGCTGGTGTTAATATGGTGGTTCATCGTTGACAAAAACTAAAAAATAAAAAAAAACGGCCCAAGTGTGAGTCGAACTCGTGCACCGAGGCTTCCGTACCACCACACAATATAAAAGAGACTACACCACATTTGAGGCTATCACCATATTTACCATAGAGGAAAACTAATAAACTGAAAAAAAAAATTGTGTGTACTTTTTTAAGGGGTTTTAATACCCCTTAATTTGAAATTTTTTGTATTTTTATGACTATTTTGTTACGTATATAATATAACATATCCTGTGAACATTTTAGACAGCGCAGACTTAGTAATAGGGTCCCGTGCGGTAGGGAACCATAAAAAACACTAACATTTCAATTTTGTTTAACCCATTTTACAATGTAAACAAACAAGTTTGTATTACAAGTAGCTATACCTAAGATATTCAATATATTCTTTTCAAAACAACTTTACCGTCGTGTTGAACTAAATAAAATTGAAGTATTCAAGAGTTTAGAGTTTTCAATACTTATGCATATTCACCATGCAGCTCGCGTCAAGATGGGACCGCCCAGGAAGCAAATGGGTGCGATGACTGCTCCCATTATCCCGGTGTGCACCATCCAAGCCAACTGCTTAGCCCCAAAACCGGGCGTGTACTCCATGCCGCGCACCACCATTCCAGACCCAATCATCAGAGCCATGGTCACTAGGATTGACTGAAAATTTAGATGCAAACAAAACATTTATGCCACAAATTCACAAATTAATCTGGGCTATTGTTTGTTGCCACATAATGTTTGTTGTCGTCCCTTAAGCTAACGCGCCCAACCCACTGCCAGTGCCACTTGAGCTTAGCCACCCGGTGCCCAATATCAACTACTTTGGTGCATCGGCGGATTGCCTTACGCACCATATCATGTAGCGATATTCCCAGCATGGCTCGCTCCTTTGCTCGCTGGGCAACTTTCAACCTGTGGACAACAGCGACTGCCAGAGTCCACGTTTCACATCCGTACGTCATAACCGGGAGGACACACTGGTCATATATACGGGTCTTTAAATTTTCAGGTCAGACCTCAGGGCGAATTTTAACTTTGATGTGTTATGTATATGAGTATTATTATAGGGAAATGTTATGTTTGTTTTAATTGCTCGCTAAATAAGGTCGGTTGACCTCGAATAACTAATGTATCTCAGAGCAATCTCATCAAGCCGGAATCACAAGACACAGCTGCATTAAAGTAAAAAACTGATCAGATAGCTAAAATATATATAAAAAAACTGACTCACCATCCAACCGTTGCGAGCGACCAGGTTGAGGAGCTGCGGGGTGCGGAACACGGTGGTGGCACTGCCGGCTGTGAGGGCCAGCGAGCCCACGATGTAGCCGTACGTGCTCCGAATTCTATCCTTTACGTGTTGCGGCCACATGCTGCTCCCAAAATAAATTTATTTTATCTGGTAAATATTTAAGTAGAGTTCGTTCAACGTTGCATATATTATGGCAATTCTGCTTTATTAATTTAAATTGATTGCCTCACACAATTTTCTGGTATAAATTTGAATTTATACTTGTTCTGAAAATAGGAAGGTGTGGATCTAAGCTTACGATGGCTTCACCGAACATATCCGGGCCCATCGGCAGTAGAGGAGGGTATTAATCGAGGCCGGGACTAGCGAGTGGCCACTCTAAATTTCCCGCGCATGCTTCACGTTTCGGCTCGCATCAAGCCCTCGTCAGCTAGTCTGCGTTGACTAGGACGCGGGGAAACCACCAGTCCCGCTCTCGACCTCCCTCTCTCTACCTATCCATATTCTGTAGGATGCTTCCAGTGACGCTTTCGAAGCTCTCTCCATATATGAGCTTAGCATCGATCTTGGGAGCCCTAGATTCTTGAAGAGACTGTAGAGCGACTTCGCTGGTAGTCCTCTTGCTCCGACTTCCACAGCGAAGAGATCAGTCTTGAATCCGTTTCTCACAATCCGGTCTACTAAGTTGCAGTACTTGTTAAGCTTGATGTTGTGGTCCTTCGGTATGTTACTTTCCCATGGAACTGTAAGTTCAACAAGTACTACATGCTTTGTCGCTTTTGAGAATATGAGTATATCCGGCCTTAATGCTGTGGTACAGATTTCCGAAGGCATTTGGTAATGCTTCTCATGTGTGTCCATCAACAATTCCCAATCCTTTGCTGCTCCCAAAATTGAAGAAGGTTTAGTCCTATCTTTGGGCAGCTTATTGGCTCCAGGTTTCACAAAGTTGACCTTCTGCAAGCCGCTACTGGTTTGCCCTTTCCTGGTCCGTGCAATTGACAGGTTGATGGCCTCTCTGATGATTTGGAGGACTTTATCATGACGGTAGGAATACTGGCCTCGCTCAAGTAGTATTTTGCATCCGCATAACAAATGTTTGGCCGTGCCTACGAACTCCTTACATGACGGGCATAGTCTATTTGTAGATTTCCCCCATCTAACTAGGTTACTCGGGTCGGGGAGAGTAAGCTGGAATGCATTTAAGTAGAACTTAAGCAGCTCAGGGGACCAGTTGTATATTATGGATTTCCACTTCAATGCAGGAGGGATGCAGAAGTCACCCACTGTTAGCCAATCATTCTGCATTTCTAGGTTTAAGGCGTGAAGTTTGAAGCCTTGTTCCATGTCCTCCTGAGCAAAACCTTTCAGTATTTCTTTATCAGACTTTGCTGTTTCTATGCCCAATCCAGATCTATTGGTGCGTGTACCAACTTGGAATGATTTGTAGAAGTCGAGTCTCGATTCCAGTTCATCTGATAGTGATGTGTTGGGTAAGGCTTGAATAGCGCTATCATTGGAGTCTTTGAGTATACATCGTTTGGCTATTCTCGCCTTTTGATAAAATATCGACGGTTTCTTAATGTTCAGTCCAAAGTTATTGTGAGATCTGTATAGCGTTGACGAGTCAGCCGGGTGAGCCAGTCCAAACCATGATTTCAGGAATCTGGTCACATACGAGTCTAATTTAGTCAGGTTTTGCTTTGTGAAGTCGTAGACGAGAAATGGCCATGAAAGTTTTGATGTCAGATAGTTATCGTAAATCCATGCCTTTTGTGTACCCAGGAGGGGAAGATTGTCAGTTTGGCGGAGGCTCTCTTCGAAAAGTTGGACAATATCATCAGTAGGATGCTCCTTTCCTCTGCTGGTGATCCTTTTGCCCAAGAATTTAAAAGGAGCTTCATCAGCCACGGTTGCGATTGGTTTTCCGGCTACTGTCAGACCTGGATTGCTCGAGGTAAACTTTGAACCTTTCCTGGTTAAGCTCAAACAGTAGCACTTCGCTGGTTTTATCTTCATCCCTTTAGTCCATTCACAATAGTCATCTACCACCTTAAGAAGCGCCTGATTTTGTTTTGGATTGCGGGTTAACAGCGTAATATCATCCGCAAATGCCAGGATGGCCGCCATATATGTGTCTCCATATTTGAACCTGTATCCCCATTTGTTTTCTTTTACGACAAGCGTATCAATTAGAATGTTGATAACAATGTTAAATGTAACAGGAGAGAGGCAGCAACCCTGGAAAAGTCCTATGCCGTAACGAATTTCCGGTATCTTCTCCGTTTCGCCTTTTACTTGTATTACAAAGGAAAGTTTTTTGTAGTAGGAGGCTATTATATTACAGATCAGAGGTGGCACATTATACCACTCTAGCGCCTTTAATAGTAACTCATGGCGCACCGAACCGAAGGCGTTTTCAAAGTCTAACCACGTGGCAGTTAATTGTCTCTCATTCTTCCTTGCATCTCTAAGACATTCAGTCAGCAAAGAATTATGTTCGAGACACCCTGCAACTCTTGGGAGAAAACCTTTCTGGTACTTCGTTGTCGTCGTTCGTTCGTTGGTACACATGTGTTTGAGTAGTCTGGCCTGTATAATGGAGAAGAATATTTTCGAAATTGTGTTCGTAAGGGCTATAGGTCTAATATCCTTGGGATCAGTAACTTCTTTCTTTTTTGGTAGAAGAACAAACACGGCTTTACCAAGACAGTCTGGCACTTCTCTGTTCGCCCAAATTCTTTTGTAGATGTTCAACATGTGTTTCCGCACTGATGGACATTTTTTGTATATGATGTATGGTATGCCATCGGGTCCCGGGGCGGAACTATTTGGTTTCCTTTTTATGTGGTATTCCAGCTCTTCCATCGTCGGTGAATCAGCATCAAATGCTAGAGCAGGTTCTTTGGGTTTTGGAGCTGGTGGATCCCTGTAAGTTATATCTGCCTCCGGGGTGGTATATGTGGATTTAAAGTAGTTGAACATCTCGTCCGTACTTAACCTAATTGTACCCTGCTGTTCCTTAAAAGCTTTTTTGGCGAAGTAAAAGGGGTTCTTCTCGAAAGCTGCTATATTCTGAGCCTTTCGAAATTCATTGCCAGCAACCGTAATTTGCTCAGATACTTTCTGGATGAGTTTTAGGATAGATCTCATCGCTCTGGCTAATTGGTGGCATCGATTTCTGTCTCCTGAGGCTTTAGCCTTCCTTAGCTGCTTTATCAACTCTCTCTTCCTTCTCCTAAGCTTTGCTTTGAAAGTGTTTTCTCTTTCCATTGGGTTGTGGTGATAGCGAACAGGGTACAATTCAATTTCAAATTAAAATATTCGTCGTATTTTGGTTAGTATTTTTAAGCACTGGGTAATGAATTATAGGACAATTGGATTGGGCTAAAATGAATGGCACAACATTAAAATTTAATCTGCCGTACATGTGATGGATGATAGTGATAAATTATCTTTTTATCCTAGTCTTTTTTCAACTAAGTACAGTGATACTGCTTTCAACGCAAGGGATACATTCCCGGAAAAATGTGTAATGCGAAATTTGCATATAATATGGGTGCTTGCTAAATGACAATACAATTTAAATCAATCGGCTTTATAAAGTAATTTACTCATGCATAAATAAAGATAAATGCTTTACTATGATTCTTGCAGCACGCCGGGCTTGGCGGAGACACCGGTGCCGTAGTAGCAGAGTGCACCAATACCGATAGCAGACGCTCCCGCCAGCGCACCCTTGCCAACGCTGAATGCTAACAGTTCACAAAACAATTTCTATTAAGGTTAAGAGATGAGTTAGTGCACCAAGAATCCAGAATTCTGGGGGGGGGGGGGGGGGGGGGGGGGGGGGGGGGCGTATGCGCCCGTAAATACAAGAAAAAAACAATATTTAAAAGGAACACCTGCAAGGTAGGTATAGCACGGCTAGTAGTATATTTGCAGGGAATCAAATAGAATTGGCACTCCGAGGAGACGCTTTTAAAAATAAACCTCATACCTGCGAATAGCCCTGTCCTAATTTATAGAAGCGACGCATCTTCTATAAATGAACTCTAATCTAATGTTGAGGCGTTTTAAAAAAAATCTTTTTTCAAAAAGGCTAGCTAACGAACATTTCAGCGACATTGATCCTTTTATACATAGCTACTAAGAACACATTAAAAAAAGATGTTATAAAAAATATTTTGCTAAAAAGAAAACAGTAATCATTATAAATAACCTAAACTAAAAAAAATAATAATAATTATATTTGAGTCTAAAATGGTTTTAGTTATATTATTTCATTATCTTTATTTATTCAATTTATTTATTATACATTATTTATTTATTCTTCTTATTTTTTTGCTTTATTTTAAATACGAAATGTCAACTGTATTAATTTCTTTGTTTCACGGCACTGTGGTACAACAATTTTTGTAAATGTCTTTAATGTAAACACGAGAAAATCTTTTACTGGTTTAGTAATTTATATGAAAAACCGCTGGCAACTATATGTATGTACTATAAACTGTTGATTTTCCAAATATATAAAAATAAAATTAATTTTGTATGAATAATATGCTTTTCAAAAATTGTTTTCTCCGAAACTACCTGCGCATTTGCAAATAATTTTTTCACTAAAATTCATCTCTTAATTCTGTCTACACAATAAGCTTACCAGCAATTAGCTAGTTCGGATCCCCTCTTCTACTCCACGTCCAAGCCTTTTTCAGAGCCGCCAATACTAAAAATTTCTTAACGAACGCAAAACAAACATCGATTGTTATTAATGTATTTTGTGATCACTTTCTATTTTGGAACTCCCCCAGCGCGCTTTATGCAACCTGCTCCGCGACGTTAGGTACTCGTTCGTCCCTAACTAGGTACTTTATAGTGAGCCAAGTGAGCAGCTGAACTATGAGAACGAACTAGTTCGCCGCGTTCATTGAACTAAAATGAGCAAATCATTACAGTGAACAAGCAAGAAGAAGACTAGCTCAAGATCATTCTGTAATGAATCCGGTCAGCGAAATAAAATTCTCAGATTCAACTCAAGGAGCCGTGAACAAACTATACAATAAATTAAATCACCGTTAGGTCCAGCCGGTGCCATGGCTCTCTCCCAGAGCGTCGGATTCTTGGTCTCCATACGCACGCGAGTGCGGGTGTCGCGTGCGAAGTTCCGCGCGACATAGTTTCTGGGTACGTAGATCTGAGGAACAGGACTCCTGAGTGATTGCGTTGCGCTCAGCGCGGACCGCGACGCGCACATGCGGGACAACATCGTGATCGCCTAGCTGAACAATGTTGTTTTGAAGATTTCTCGATAGTTGCACAACAATAACAAATATTGCAAATTGCGCACTCGCTCGCTTCGACAGTTCAGTTGTACGTTTTAGTAAATTTGCTGTTTGTTTATGTCTGTTGCAATAACGTAAGTTCAAGTATTTTATAAGAGCGTTAATTTCACAAATGTCGTTCTGCGAATAGTCGTGCTAATAAAAAGTAAATTGTGATTGATTTGTAAATGTAATGTAATGTCTGGTTTGAATTCGATTCCGAAAACAGTGACACAGACAGATCCATATCATCTGTGAACCAAAGAATATAATACTAGAGAGCGTTTCAACAGTTCCCTTTGCTGCTATGTTGGCTCCACTGTCAGTGTCACTGTCAGTCATCATCAGTGCTTACAATTAGTGCGGTAAATACCAATAATTACGGGTAAATCTGTACACATAGCAACCCTCAACGCTGTTTTGACAGATAGACAGAGGAGCCAACATAACGGCGAAGTGAACTTTTAGACGAGTGGCTCGGGATCAATTCTGTTGGCTCTCGCTGATAGCTGTGACGTCATAGAGCCGAAAGCGAATCAAGGGAATTCGATATTCGTTTGTTCGGTTAAGTGATTTCGTGGCTTAGGGATGAGGGTCTAGGACTAGTAGTTTTATGACTATGGGTTCGAATTCCACTAAATCTTTTTGGTTTATTTTTGCTTTTTTTTCTGATAGCAATGTTACGGTGTTTATATTGTTTTAGGGTGTTTAGTTTTTTTTATAACCACCTAAGAATTATTTTCGGAAATACAAACTTGTATCGACATACGAAAACGACATGCACCGCCTCAACATTAGGTAAGGGTTAATATAAAGAAGATGTGTCGCGTAGCGACGCATCTTCTTTATATTAACCCTGGTTATTTTTTTTTAAACCACCAAAACAGTTTGTATATTTCCGAATATTTCCGAAAATAAAAAATAAATAAGAAAAAAAAGTGAGAGACATCAGAATTGACCCCGAGCCATTCGTACTTTTAGGGGTTTGACACCTGACAGCTCTAGTGGCTCCTGCGCCTCCTAGATCCTACGGAAGTGTCTATTCGTAGGTATACCCGCATGCAGGTATACCTACGAATAGCCCTGTCCGATCGGGAATGTCTATTCGTAGGTATACCTACGAATAGCCCTGTCCGATCGGGCATGTCTATTCGTAGGTAAACCTGCATGCAGGTATGCAAACTGCACTATGGGAGTTTTCAACGTTTCGAACGTAACAAAAACGACAAGCGCCGCCTCAACAGTTAGGTTAGGGTAGGTTAGGTTAGGTTATTTTTTTTAAACAAACTCCCATAGTGCAGTTCGTACCTATGAATACCTCATACCTGCGAATAGCACTGTCCCGCCTGGTAGGTCTATTCGCAGGAAATCAAATAGGACACTCCCAGTTCTTAGTTAATAATCTCTGTTTGGCATACCTAGGAGTTCTTAGTTAATAATCTATGTTTGGCGTACCTACGAATAGCCCTGCCCAGATCCTACGGCTCGGGTTGACTCGGCTCGAAAGCGAACCAACTGAATCCGATATTCGTTTGGTCGCTTATGTAATCTGGTGGCTCAGTGGTAAGAGAGTAGGGTCTTTATTTTGCCATCTCGACCATGGGTTCGTGTCCCTTTCGTAATTTTTTTTTGTTTTGTTTTTTTTAAGCAATGTTATGGTTATTTTTTTGAAGTGAAAACTTCTTTAGCGGCGCTTGGCACTTTTTTAGGTGGGTAAAAAATGTTAGACTCGCGACAGATCTCGAAAAGCGACAGATTTATTTTTATTATTTAAAATGCAATGATGGCTCGGGATCAATTCTGTTCGTCTCAGTGATAGTTAACGCCGAAAGCGAATCAAGGAAATCCGATATTCGTTTGGTCGTTTATGTGATTTCTTGGCTCAATGGTAAGAGTGTAGGATTTGTATTTTTGACGTGATGACGTCACGTCTTATAAATTGATGAACACCGGCTGCACTCACGAAAAAGTGTCACGTTCCATCTAAACCTGTGTGTGCAAGCGAGAGCGCGTAACAAGCGATAGAGAGGCATATACAATATTAGGAAATACAAAATATGTTTGTCCGTCTTTTGCGAGCCTCGAACCCGCGGTCCCTGCCACCTATATATTGTGACCGACCAGACGTCTTAAACCATCCGGCTAATCGCTCATGTACCAGTGAAGCGAAATTCGGTCACCAGTAGGTGAATATTTCATGGCGTTGAGTCTTTTGAAGCGACATCTAGCGTCAATATAATATAGTAAATGAAATACTTCAGCGGTAGTTTACTTGAAGGTGTTGCAACGTTGTAGTATGCGCTTTCATAGGTAGATGGCGTAAATTAAAGGTTTATATTGATAATTAATCTTTATTTTCACATTTTTATCATGTACTTAAATTAATTTTACATATTTTAAATTCTACAAAAACTTATAAAAATACACAAAATTAATAAAAACCTAAATAAAAACGGTAAATATCCGCCGGCGGCGGGAGGCAGGCCTCCAAGCACGCCGGTGGGTGCAGGCCGTGGTTACGGAGCTCTCCGGGACAACGCGAGACAAGCTACGAGCGATAGGTGGTGGTACTAGACACGTATGCCACCACCACCCCCATCCCGGAGAGCTCCGTATCCGTCGGACTGCGGGGCGACGTCACACAGCTCTTGTATCTTTGTTGGCCCTCTTGTGTGCGTCGCTGTTGCGCACGGCGCTGCACCGGTAGCGGAAGCTGCAAGGGCGACACAGGGCCGCGATAGCCCCAAGCTAACCGGTGGCGGCGGACATCGTCCCGTCGTAGCTGGTGTGGCGGGGCGTGTCCCTGGTCCGTCATCCTCACCGGCAGACGCGGGCGATGGATCAGCGAACCGTGGTGGATTGGGTGCGCTGGTTAGTCTTGTCACTGGATCCGGCCACACCGCGAGTAGGGCGAGGCGTGTTGACTGGGACGCGCGACGTCACTTGTCCCTCCTCTGACACAGCGGGGTGGTGAGGCTCTGAGGCGGTGTCGCCGGTAATCCACTGCCGAGGCTGTCGGGTAACCGGTTTCATAAAATTTTCATTTTTTCAAATTTTCAGAAAAAAAATTTACCCCTTGTCAGTCTGACAGCTTTTCTTCTTAATATTATTAGTTTTTAAAGTACTCACATTTGCGATTTTAGAATTAAACTTCTAAGCACGATAAAGTATTTAAACTGATTTTGTATCTGACTTCGCACTTTATACACTTTATGACGTCATCACGTATAACTATCGTCCGTAAACCGACTTTACAGACAAGCAATTTTTTTTTACCATGGGTTCGACTGTGGTTACTGGACAGACGAGCGTCTCGGGGCAATACATCATTGGTGTTCTCTGATGGACATGGGCTATTCGTAGGTATACCTACGAATAGACATTCCCGATCAGACAGGGCTATTCGTAGGTACGCCAAACAGAGATTAAGAACTCGTAGGTATGCCAAACAGAGTGTCAGATTTGATTTCCTACGAATAGACCTACCAGGCGGAACAGTGCTATTCGCAGGTATGAGGTATTCGTAGGTACGAACTGCACTATGCGAGTTGGTTTAAAAAAAAAATTACCAGGGTTACGCGACGCATCTTCTTTATTTTAACTCTAACCTAATGTTGAGGCGGCGCATGTCGTTTTTGTTACGTTTCATTGAAAGCAGTTTTGCATACCTGCATGCAGGTTTACCTACGAATAGACATTCCCAATCGGACAGGGCTATTCGTAGGTATACCTGCATGCAGGTATACCTACGAGTAGACACTTCCCTTCCCTTTGTATGACCATCGCGGTCCGCCACCTGAAAGAGCTACTAGCTCCTACTACGGATCCTTTAGATGCTTTCGGTAACCCTAACCTAATGTTGAGGCGGTGCATGTCGTTTTTTGTTACGTTTCGTTTCAAGCCGGGTGTTTCGTTTCGAGCCGAATCAACCCGAGCCGTAGGATCGCAGGATCCGCAGGAGCCGCCAGAGCCGCCAGGTGTTAAACCCATGACCATCGTGATTATGCGAAGCGGCACATGAAAGAACAAAATTGACTCCTGCGCTATAAATCAGCTGATTGTAAACGCGAAGTGGCAGAAACGAAACGTAACAAAAACGACATGCACCGCCTCAACATTAGGTTAGGTTAGGTCTTCTTCTATAAATTAACCCTGGTTATTTTTTTTTAACCTCCAAAACATCACAGCTGATTTATAGCCCAAGAGTCAATTTTGTTCTTTCGTATGCCAGACCCACCGTATAGTGATGAGATGTCATGATGTGACAGACAAGACAACTGACTGGCTGCCTAATAGTTATTCTGTGAAGTGTGACTGATTATAATTTATAACCTTACTTTCGTCCAGCCGTGTTTGTTTGGGTTGCACGCCTTTTATATTTCCATGTGTTATTTTATTCATTAGCGTACCGGCCAAACAAGGCGTGTTCAAGCAGTGCTTTAAATTTATAGACTAATAGGTTTAGTCAAGGAATCGAGTTCAATCTCGAATAAAAATGGTAAAACCAGATAAGAGTAAGCACAAGGGCGGTAAAGTGGTTAAGAAGTCACAGAGAAAAAAAGCACCGCCGAAGCGCCTTCCTCCGAAGCCCCCTTCAGAGGAGAGCGCGGACAGCGACAGCGGGGGGGAGTTAGAATTGGCAAAATTAAATGCATCGGACGAGGGCTCCTTGCCACCAGACGACTTCGAAGCCGCGAGCGAGCCAGGTACAGCGGGAAACCTATATGTTTTAAATAACCTATCTAAAAGTTAGCCGTGCTACATGCCACACTTGCTTTATTAAAATTCCATCCATATATAACAGCAAAATTATTGTGCAAATGAAAAACGAAACAATGTTCCCATTTCCTACAGGCTCGGACACCGAGCTCGATGCTTCCAAACACAAGAAGTCCTTGGAGAAGCTCAAGAAGACGGACCCAGATTTCTATGATTTTTTGGAACAAAATGACAAAAATCTACTAGATTTTGAACTAGACTCCAACGATGGATCCGACTCAGAAAAAGATGAGAAAGAGGATGATGATGAAGTCCACACACCTGGAGCTCTGCGAGGCGATAGTGACGAGAGTGATTATGAGGTGAGTGTGTAGTGCAGGGGTGTGTCGTGAAATACCCGAATACCCGATTTTCCCGAAAGTTAACCGTACATATTATGTAGGTATATCGCTCATTTTCGACTTTTTTGCGGTTTTGGATGCAAATATGTGTCCATCACATTTACGTAAATGTATTTCACAAACATGTAATGTTTCAAAGACTGATATATTACAATTCAAAACAGACATTAGCCTAAAAATTTCAAAAATAAAATAAAATATTCCGTATGTGCATTACAAGTAATCACTCAAGCGTCGCGTGCCACAAGCTGGCACGGTAGCGCGGCCGAATTTCCGCATTAAAAGATATACGCTCTTTCATTACGGAGACAAGGTTGCAGTTACCGTGGTTTCCTGATGTAAGTAAATGAGTTTTGTTAACTGTAAGTATTATGTTTATAAACACTGTGTATTGGTATACTTCAAAATATCGACGGTGGAAATTTGAAAAGCTGTAAGGGACAAAGTACCAACATTACAGGAGAAGCGATCAAAGTTTAAAAAAATTCTGTGCTTGCCATGATTAACCACAGAGTTTCACAACTGACTTCAAAATTGTATTTTTAAGTCCTCTTTCTAACTAAATCTGTCATTATAGTGGTATTTTTACCCGTTTATGAGATAAAACCGAAAATGTCCTTTACGCACACGCCTAATTTTGAGCATGTCAGCCTTACGACAATTGCTCATAATTTTGAACATTTTATAACGTGGTAAAGGGACAATAATTGTGCACCTTTTTGTCGTAAAGGTCTGTTAATTCTACAAAACATAATTTATTTTGCTGTAAGAGCAATTCAAACTAAAACATAAATTTAAAGTCATAGTATTTTGATGTAAATCTCTAAGGCATACTTTATAGTAAAATTATATTATGCAATTTGATGTAATAGTATTGCATGCGTGTTAAATTGATAATTTCGAAAGGAAAAATCAAATGTCATTGGTCATACATTAACTTTTAATAGTATAAGAATTTATTTGATATAAAATAAATACAAAATTAAAATGCTAAACAAACTACATACATAACAATATAAAATATTTCACTGAAATTTTGCCTGGGGATGGAGCTGAGTGTTCCCAGCTCCATCAAATTTTAATTATTACTTTTATTTTAATTTTATTTTTACTTTTAATTATTTGTACTAAATCACACAACAAATAATCACAAGATTTTTAACCAACTTCCCAAAAGGAGGAGGTTCTCAATTCGACTGTATGTTTTTTTTTTGTATGTTTGTTACGCCATTACTCTGTCAATTGTGGGCCGATTTTGAAAATTCTTTTTTTGTTTGGTAGGTCATACTTCAGAGGTGGTCCCATTTAAATTTTATCGAAATTGATTCAGCGGTTTTTGAAAAATGAAAATAATACTATGGTGTGTGGTCACCTTCAGCAAAACTTTTGTTGTGGACGTTTTCAGCAATTTGCAGTTTGATAAATTACCATGGCGTGTGGTTTCCTTCAGCAAAACTTTTGTGATGTGGACTTTTTCAGCAATTTGCAATTTGACACATGGTGAATAATTCTTTACCACTTCAACCGATTTCGATTATTCGATTTCGATTATTCTTTTTTATGTAATATTACTAAAAAGAATGAAATAAAAACTGTTTTAAAAAATATAAAAGCGACATTAAAAAAAAAACTAGAACTAAAAAGTATTAAAACCTAATATTTTGAAATTTTCTCATGAATCGATATTGTGATTCCTATTGGGACCCCTGTTTCATGAATATTCTAAATTTGAAATCTTTTCCGACCGGCCAGATGCGCTTAATATATTATGGTACGAGTACTGGGTGATTTTAAACACGCTTATGTATGATCTAACTGAGTGCTGTCTTTTTCTTACCCATAAACTAAGGAAGAAAGAGAACTATTTCGACTAATTTCGGGACTTAGAGAAACGATGCGCTGGCAGTCTGTTTCCGGCCAATTATGGCGAGAACACGTTACTGAGAGAATGTATTTTAGTCTTCTCTCACTCTTAGTCGTTGAATAAAACATCATAGCTCTACAAAACCTTGGTTTTGTACGGTGTAAATGACAAAATTACGTTTACGAAAATGCTCAAATGGGAGTATAGGACAGTTATTTAAATTTTTTATGAAACTGTTTGTTGTAACGTTCTTTCAATATTTCTTTTTCGTTCTCAAACGGCGTATAGTACAAAACAAAATAATTTAGAATTGTCGTAAAGGACACACATAAATTTAAAACGTCCTTTACAACAAAATTGTCATGCGAATTTATTTATATCTGCCTAACGCCTTTACATATTTAAATTTATTGTTAAACTCTCAAAAAATTTGAATTTTCCATTGGCATATCGGACACTTTTTAGGAGCTAGAGACGCGTGGATAGGCCCAATCGGAAGAGATTTTTTTTTTTATGATGGCATTCTCATGTCATTTACGCCAAAAGTGTCCCTTACAGCGTTTTAAATTTCCACCGTCGATATGTTGTTTTAGAGCTATATTCATCAGCTTAGCATACATTTTTTTGATGTTGTGTTTTCGTGAAATTTGCTCCTTACAAAGGTATAACGAGCATTGACATTCTCGTTGCGATTTGCGTTGCTCAACATTATTAGTACATGCTCGTTACTGTGTAAAGCTGCAGTCCATATGGTACCTTAAATTATTTGAAATGTAAAAATATTAAAATGAAAAAAGTGTTTTTGTAGTACAAAAATATAATCAACATAGCGCTCTCTGTGTATCTTTAAAACAGCGCTTTGAATTGAAGTTCTAGACTTTTAGCCTTCTGAATATAGATTTTTTATGTGGGGGTTCTAGATTTTTTTTGGGGCTGAAAGGAAGACACGTCACATGTGATACTCAGCAATATATTATATTTTTGTTACCAATTTTCTGGCTTTTTATTTAATTTATACTATGCATACAATGTACAAAAAACACAATATATTTTGGCCCTTTATGGGCCGTCGTTAAATCTAACCAACTGACGACGGCCCATAAAGGGCCGAAATATATTGTGTTTTTTGTACATTGTATAGTACAAATTACATGTGATACTCGTTAGTTATGTTTTTTATTGTGTTTAACCTCTTAATTCATAAAACAGAATTAAATGAAATCAAATTAAACCAGCCAAATTAAACCAGATCGAAAAAAAAAACACTTATGAATAAAAGTACGCACAGAAAAATGCCATTTTAAAATTGATAAAAATAACCATGTAGGTAGGTAAAAATATAACAGGTTTGTTATAGAGTGTATAAAATTTGAAAATGAGCCTTATAATGTATATATTATGTAGACCAATTTTTTTACCTCCTAATGATATCATATGATTAATTTATATGTATAAATATAAATTATTTTGTATTAGTACTGCTAATAAAATTATTTCATATTAATTCCTATTATTTCAGCCAGAAGACGGAAGTAAAAGTGTTGATAAGAGAAAATTAACTTTGAAAATGGTATCAGAGTGGCAGTCGGCGTTGCAAGCTGAAGGCAAAATCAAACGTACGATCATAACAGATGTTATAGCTGCTTTTAACGCGGCAATGTTGAGAGTCACCACTGATTCGGAGAAGAGAGAGGAGGGCGTTTATAAAGTTGAAGGTACTGTATATGGACATACATACGTGCTAGTGGAATGGAAAGCATGCATACGTGTAATTAATTTAGTTATTTCATTAGGTACCTAATAATAAAAGTAATAAACATAGACAAAGGTTCTTTATACACTTAAGTTTTGATTAGCGAGTTAAACTGATTTAGGCCCAATTGCGCCAACACGAATTTAGAGTTAAGTAGCGAGTTATGGATTTAAACGTGGTTCCCACAGTCAACGGGCTTAACGAGTTAAACTGGTTCAGCTTAACGAGTTAGGCCCACTTGCACCAACACGAGTTTAGAGTTAAGTAGCGAGTTATGGATTTAAACGCGGTTTAAACGCGGTTCCCACATACAACGGGTGCTAGCTTAACGAGTTAAACTGGTTTATAGTTAAATTCGTGTTGGTGCAAGTGGGCCTTAAACTGGTTTATATCATTAAATTCGTGTTGGTGCAAGTGGGCCTTAAATAGCTAAATTCATGTTGGTGCAAGTGGGCCTTAGCCTTGTCAAGAATTTCAGTAAAATTGTTAATTTTGCTCTCAGACTGAATTTTCTATAAGCAATGTCATCTGGGTAGTCACCTAAGGCACAGAATACTTAATAGGTACTATCGTACCAGAAGCGACACTCTACAAAGACACATAAAGGAATAGCTACTCTTGCAGAGACGCAATAAAGTGCAATTCAGCTCGCACAGCGCTTCATACCTAACTCGATTAATAGCCTACATCACGCTTCTTTTTCTATCGCGTAACTCTATCTCTTTTGAAAAGACACGCGCTGTGTTAGGGTTGTCATCTTGTGACGAATAAATTACTCTGAATACTAAAAAACTCTGTGGCTTCTCATAAGGTATGATGACATGTTAATTTTGTGGATTCACTAGCTTTAACGCGCGACTTCGCTCGCGGTAGAGTGGGTTTAATAGCAACTCAGAAGAAAACATAATAATAAACGATCGCTTCTCTTATATTCTGTCTCTCTCCCTCCCTCCCTCCCCCCACCCTTTCCTTCCATCTCCCTGCCCTTCCCTCCCCTAACTCTGCCTCTTTACCCTCCCCATACTTGCCTCCCCTCTCCCTACCTTCCCTTTTATAAAACAATAGCTTTTACCCGCGGCTTCGCTCGCGGTAAACTCTCTCTTCTCCCTCGCCCCTCTTACTCCCCCTCTTTTCCCCATCCCCACTCCCTCCCCCCTCGCTCCCTTCCTCTTCCTCTCCCACCTTCTCCCTACCTTCCACTATTCCCCCTCCTTCCTCGTCCTCCCCTCCCTCCCTCCTCCCTCGCCTTCCTCGCTCCTCCCTTCCTCTCTCCCTCGCCTCCAATCCACGTCTCCCTTTGCTCCTCCTCCCTCCCACCGCCACTTATATCGCTCCCTCCCTCAGCCCTCGTTCAACCATCTCTCCCCAGCCGCTTCCCCCTCCCTCTCTCTCTCCCCTCCCTCTCCTCCGTCGCCCTCTCCTCACCTCCTCGTCCCCCCTCTCTCATCAATCATACACTCCTCCCCCGCCTCCCCTACCTCCCCCTAGCCTTAATCCTTTCGACATCCTCCACCTCCCTACATTTGTCCCCACCCTTCCTGCCCCTCCTACCGTCCTACCTATCACCCCTTCCCTCCCTCCCTTCCCGCCCCTCCTTCCGTTCTCCCTACCTCCCTCCCTCACCTGCCTTAATCGCCCCCTCGCCCTCCTTCATCGCCCCTCCCCTCCATCCTCACTCGTCTCCCTCATAAATTTCAATAAATTCCTTGTTCAATAAATTTTATTTGATTTAAGTGAAGTTATTATTATCATTCATTCATTACCGTATCCGCCAACCTTGCCCGCCTCTTGGGTAAAATTGAAATTTCCACGAAGCAATTATATTTTAACTACGATTCCTAGTAACTCCATTAATATAACGAAGAATAGGCATTGAAGTTCATTCGTTCCATCCAGACGATCGACTAACCGTCGCGTCGTGTACGTAAGTACCTACTGCAACACCGTGTTGTCGCGCGCTGTAGGTGATTATCGCGGTAGGTATGAAGGAGTGTCTGAGGCCTGCCTAAGGCTTAACTCACGCGTACTCCACAATAACAAACCATTGGTTCTGTTGCTTGTGGTCAGCGTTTGGCAAGATTTTCGCGTGTGTGAGTGCTATGTCGGAGAGTTGTAGAGTGAGTTATCTACCTTAAAAAGAGTTACCAGAAATATCTTCTCTCTATCCAAAAGTAAATAGGCACTCAAAGGTTCGGACACATAAACACACAACACCCACACTTACTCACCTTCACACATCTTACATTCAGTCGCGTACACATACACCCTCTTCATACAGTTGTGTGCTAAGTTAGCCAATTTATTTTATTGTAAGTAATTATTTGTATTCTTTATTCTTAATTGTCATTGGTATTTGTTTGTTTTTTAGCTTGATCTACGGTTGGAAACGGAAATATAAATATATTTTTTTATATTTGGTTACCTAAATTGTTTTTGTAATTTTTTTGACGAAAAACATTTTTCTTTCTGTTGTCCTTTTTTCTATGATGTAAGCGCATCCTAATTTACTACTCTAACAGACTAACTTTTTTGTCTTTGTGGTGTGGTTTATTGTTTATTGTATAATTTTATTCATAGGTAGGTAACCTACACTTGGACATGTCGAAAATTCTGCCAGTTCTAAATTCAATTGGTTGCAATTGGTACATTTGAGTTAAGCTTACGATATTTGTAATAGATTTATTTATATATAAAAAAATCCCTGCGAACTTTCTTGCCATCTCTTCGCAGGTGTACCTAATCTAATCAGATAGAAAATAAGTAATTATGATAAGTTGTTTTACCATATAAATGCTTTATAATGAATAAACAATTGTGCTTTCCAGGCTCATCTGTGTTTAATGCTGTTATTCAAATGTGCGTCCTGTATTTACAACCGGCATTGAAGAAGTACCTCGGTATGGAACAATCTGGCAAGGATCCGCAGAAGTGCAAACATTTCGTGAAAGTGAGAGCTCCTCTGATCGCCTACTTCAAGGACCTGCAGACGCTCGTGGGTAGCGTGACGTCCACCAATATCCTCACTGTTCTACTGAAACATTTGCATCAGATGTCGGGATATGTCGCTTGCTTTGGAAGGATCGCCAAGCAGCTGCTGAAAAAGCTGATCGTTCTTTGGAGCACGGGCGAGGAGACTGTGCGTGTGCTGGCTTTCCTGTGCATACTAAGGATCACGAGAAATCAACAGGTCGCTCTGCTTGACCGGGTGCTCAAAGCCATGTACCTAGTGTACGTGAAGAATTGCAAGTTTGTCAGCCCGTCTACTTGGCCCGGCATCAACTTTATGAGACGCTCGCTAGTCGAGATGTTCTCTTTGGATCTGAACGTATCCTATCAGCACGTATTCCTGTACATCCGACAGCTGGCCATTCATCTGAGGACCGCCATAGTTGTGAAGAAGATAGAGAGCCGCCAAGCCGTTTACAACTGGCAATATATTAACTCGGCACACCTCTGGGCGGAACTGCTCGGGGCAACGTGTAACAAGCCTCAGCTTCAGCCCCTGATATATCCGCTCGTGATGATCATAACTAACGCAATAAAGCTGGTGCCTACGCAACAGTACTACCCGTTGAGGTTCCACTCTGTCGAGATACTTATAAAGCTGTCAAAGGATTCTGACACGTTCATTCCGGTGTTGCCGTTCATTCTTGAGGTTTGTAAAGTTTGTTAAAGCGTCATGCTCATATACTGCCCCATAGTCTATAGTTCATAGGTCGCTCATTCCTAGATCACCCGGTGTTATGGCTGACATCACGGATGTTGTAGGTGATGTAGCCAACAGTATCAGTTGCCATAAAAACAAAATTATTACGGTAGGTACGGTTTATAAATTTTTAGCTTCCTATTGATACTCATTTATACTCAATATCAATTTGTTTCAATGTAATATTGTTAAGTTTGTATGTGTGTATTCTTTATGGCGAAATATATGTCTGTCTGAATATTAGTGACTTATTATGTGATGCTACGCCAACAAGAAAAAAGGTGTTTAAGATGCTTAAACCTAAGTTAATGCAGTCATTTTTTGTTTGCTGTTGTCTTTTAGGGATTTTTTTATGACTTATGAATATTAGTTCTGGGTAGAACTGTTAATAACTGAATAATAGAATTTGTGTTTGATTTCAGGTGTTGACAAGTTACGACTTTAACAAGAAAAACAAGAAAGTTTCGATGAAACCTCTCGACTTTTCCTGTATTCTGCGGTTATCGAAGTCACAGTTGGCGGAAAATGGATTTAAAGATACCGTTATTGAGAGAGTGTACAGTTTACTGCTGGAGTACACAGCGAATGAATCGCACAGTATCGCTTTTCCAGACACGGCGATATTAACAAGAATGCAGGTTTGTTTGAAATTGCTTACAGATCGCCCCAAAATTTGTTAAATTAAGCTTGAAAGTTTTTTATATGGGACCTGGACTGGTCAAACTGAACTGACATTGTTGGCTACATACATAACTGCTTCCACTCACCTTCATTTAGTGCGGTGGTACCAATGCGGACGGATGAAACCTACCACGTAGTAGATAAGGGAACGGACCTACAGTATTATGCGGAATCCGAACCAGTGCAAGCTTCAAAGGTCGGATTGTCACCCATGAAAGTCTAAACGTAAAGTTGGGCATATTGGACCCCACCCCTCTGACTTCCAATGTATTCGACTGCAGTACAACCTGCGAAGTTTTGGCTCACATTTAAGTTTTGAGTGACACAAACTGTAGGAACATTTTTTTATTGTATAAATTTGTGCTAAGCTTCAAGAGTGAGAGGAAGTCAGAGCACATGTTCCGACCAGTCAATATCACCTCTAAGAAGGTAGGTGCCGTACCGGAGACTTCCCTTTTTGAATTGCTGGCTATACTAGACTAGAGGAGAATACAGCCGAGGCTGCTATGCGACCATCTTACATCAAGTACGATGGTATCAACCCAGTCGGCTACAATTTGATCCTATCATCTAGTAAGGGGAGGAGAAAGGACCTACTGTTTTGCACCGGTTTGGAACGTTGAAGCAGAAGGTGTAGGCATGCACGTACATTTTTCCATCAGAACTTCCATCAAAACTTATTGGAGCATGTCGGCCGCATTCGAACAATGACCCCTGAGATCAACAGTCCAAACTAAGACCGCGTCGACCACCCACCGCTCATGGGAATGTGTCTATTTTACAGTGGCTAACAAAAAATATTCTGCAATGACTTCCTTGGATTTCAGATCAAACATTTTCTGAAGAGCTGCACAGTCGCGAACTACACAAGGAAGATTCGTCAACTTCTGGAGAAGATAGAAGAAAATGCCAGGTTCATAGAAAAGGAAAGGAAGAAAGTGAGTGTTTCACTGAGCGATACGAAGGTGATAACCGCTTGGGAGACTAGCATCAGGAACAGGGGCACTCCGCTGGCAGCCTTCTTCGAAAACTGGTACAAGATCAACAGGATCCAGAAGCGGAAGAAGATCACTAAGAACGAAGAATTGGTAGAGGATATACCGGTACTCAAGAAGGTGAAGAGGGCAGAAGTACCTGCGAAGAAACCTGCAGAAGGTCCACTTGAACTATTCCCATCCGACAGCGAGGACGACAAGGTTAATTTCAAATCCAGAGATGAAGAGGAGCTGAAAGAAAAACCGAAGAAGAAAGATAAGAAAAAGAAGAAAACGAGGAAGGAAAAACCTCAAGTGGACGATGATGATGGCGACGATGATCAGGTGGAAGACAAGGATGATGTCGTGGAAGACTTTAATGTTAAAGATTGGTAGAACATATCAATTCTTTTATTATGTATGTGCTAATGTATTGTTATAAATGATTGTGTTAATACATTTTATGCAAAACATTCATGTTTTTCTGGAAATTAGTTTATTAATAAAATAAGAAGTATCATTCAAATAATATAATATAATGCCAACAACTAATTATCAACAGCAATAATAGATACCTAGTCAAGTGGCAACATATTATTGTTAAGATAATAAAACTTTACAGTCCTTGTAAGAAATAAGTCCAGATCACTTTGGGCTCAGCTGGCTCGTGGCATTGGATGGTTAAGCATCCTGTTGGATTCACATTTTCTGGCTGAAGCAAAGGCATTTGGCTCAGGAATACTGCAATTTTGACTTCCTGTCAACAATAACATACATTTGTGTTTTTCTAACACTAAGAAAGGCGCTTGTTGCATAAACCGTTTCGTGGTTTGTTCGCATGCCAACTTCATCATGATTCCAACGTTATAACTATCTATACCTACATCACTATTTAACTATATTTTACCTTCTTGGGTTTTACAGTTTCGAAGATAGACTTAACACTGAACTCATCTCGGTCTACAAGGATCTTGAAAGTCCGCGTGTCTTCAAACACATTTGTGAAAGTTATAGCTGTGGAAGTCCCAGCTTTTATTTCAATTGGTCCTAGAGGTTTTGGATCGGTGGCTATTCCTTCTATATTATACCTGTAAGAAATAACAAAGATATAAAAACATTTAGTAGCAATAAAACTTCCCTGTAATGCAATTTGTCACATTCAATGACAATAAATGAATGAAAATATATAATAAATAACTTACACAAAATCTCCAGCGGTTTGAGACGTGAACCTTATTTGACCTGTCTGAGGTCCAATATTAGTGGGTTCAAAGAAAGTTAAAAATTTTCCTTTCTCGTTTGGTCCTAGGGAATAATTTGTTTCCACATTGAAGGAAGTATTGGTTGTCTGAAAGAACATATTTTACTAAATCTGGGAAGCTTTTCATTTTCACAAGACTGAAGAGGAGACAATCTCATCATAGAGTCTATTAACATAACTATTAATATACAGGGTGTCCCACAAACCGAGGATAATTCTTTGACAGGAGATAGGGCTGCTAATTACCTCTCAGAATATCTAATTTTAGGTTTAGTAAAAATGGCTTAGTTTTTGAGATATTGTCATTTTTGTAACAATCCAAAATTTTCTCCCTCAGCTCATTTTTTTTTAAATGCCACAAGTACAAATGTAGGATTTTATTAAATCTAGTTTTTGTCAAATATTCCTGAAAAGTAATGCTTTCGCACGGTACCTATAATTTATTTTTTCATGCTTAATCCTGTTTAGCTGAAAAAGGACTTAAGAGTCACATGTTAAAATTCTTTCAGCCTCATCCCTTGAGTTTGGCCCTTCGCGGTGAAAAAAAAAACTACACTAAAGTGGCATTATGCAACAAAAATACGCCCATCTAATGTAGTTTTTAAAATGGTACATCACTTACCGATTTGCCCAATAATTTATGAGATATTGTTATTTAACTGCCAAAGGACCTCAGAATTTGATAACTGTTCTACCAACTACGAATTGGAATAAAATAAACACTTGAAGTAATTGGTCTTTATTAACCTGTTAAAGTAGATGTTCAAATTGTTTACAACCTGCACAAATGCTAGCTCGACATCTTCTCACAAATGCCCGGTTGATGCGTCGAGCAAGTACTCGATGCAAGTGCAGATACGTCCACCTATGCTATGTAAATAGTTTGTGTTTTCCGTCCAGTTGACTATAGCCGGCACGACCGAAGGGAAGCACTGACGTGGCACCAAGTTCACCCGGTGTTATGGGCTGACATCACGGATGTTGTAGGTGTTGTAGACAACCATGTCAGTTTACATAAAAAAAAACCTGAGCAATTGCCGTAATTCTTTCTTAGAGCTCTATCAAGTTTTCCACCGGTTTCCCGTAAACTTTTTCTTTTAAATAGCCCCAATAATAAAAATCTAACGGATTTGAATCCGGTGACCTAGACGGTCCTTTCGCAGTTAAATAACAATATCTCATAAATTATTGGACAAATCGGTAAGTGATGTACCATTTTAAAAACTACATTAGATGGGCGTATTTTTGTTGCATAATGCTACTTTAGTGTAGTAATTTTTTTTTCACCGCGAAGGGCCAAATTCAAGGGTAAGGCTGAAATTTTTTTTAACATGTGGCTCTTAAGTCGTTTTTCAGCTAAACAGGATTAAACATGACAAAATAAATTATACCTTGTGAAAGCCTTACTTTTCAGGAATATTTGACAAAAACTAGATTTAAAAAAATCTTGCATTTGTACTTGCGGCATTTAAAAAAATTAGCTGAGGGAGAAAATTTTGGATTTTTACAAAAATGACAATATCTCAAAAACTAAGCCATTTTTACTAAACCTAGAATTAGATATTCTGAGAGGTAAATAGCAGGCCTATCTCCTGTCAAAGGATTATCGTCGGTTTTTGGGACACCCCAAATTCATATGTATTTATGTAAACTTTTTAATTAACTAGTAGGTGCCTACATATTTATATGCAGTATATTATAATATACCTACTAGATTTTGCCCGCGGCCTCGCTCGCGTAAAATTCGCATTTAAAAAGAAGAAAGTAAATAAGCCCGCTACCGTACCTTTATTTCGGCGCGTGAAACAATTGAAACACTGGATGCAACAAGGGCGTTATGTCCTCTAAGGGCGTTGTTGCATGATTAGCTCAAAGGATGCGTAGTTCCATCTAGTATCATGTCGCAAAAACTCAGTTTGATAGGTTGCTCTTAGATGGAGGTGCGAGGCTATTTGTGACAGTAGGTCTCACGCCCTTGTTGCACACATTGTATCGCGCCACGTGACGCGCCCTCTCAGTTTATTTAGTGTTGGTTGCTGTCAAAACATATTAATGAAAGATGTTAGGAAGAGCCCGAGTCCGTTTGAAGTCATAATAGCACCTTATATGATAAAGGACTGGAAATAAGCTTTTTCAGAAGCAGATTTCCAAGACACTCTGCCAATTACTCTGCTTACCCCGATTGTCGGGATTTAGCGTGTGTGATATGTATGTATGTATGTATTTCCAAGACACCTACTGAAGAAAATGTCCACTTCAGTATTCAGCAATATGTTCTAATTTAATATACACCAAATGGAACTATAACCCCTGCCAGATTTTACAACTCGACAGATTATAACTTCACGTTCAATAAAAACCCTGGTCTGAAAAGTATGGAAGAACTGAATCTCCAACCAGTGGCACACGCTGGCAGAAACAAAGAAAGTTGTTATGTCTTTGCTACCGTACATGAAACCCGACAATGCTGAGTGGCTGAAAATTTGCTGACCTTTCAAAACGACGAGGAAATAACTGCAGGACCGTCTGAAGTTCAATGCGGATCCGGCAGTGAATCATATGAATCCAGTGACAATGAGTCGTATTAATAGTGTTTAAATGTAAGTTTAAAAGATACAAATCCTGAATGTTTTGTGAGATCTCTGAATAAATGAATAATCTTGTATTTTTTACTTATTTTATACCTTATACCTTATTTTATACCGTGTGGGGCCGGTACTTAAAAAGAATAAGGCGACTAAGGGATAAGGACAAGATGTCGGGCTAAAGGGCGAAAGGCTAGCCACCTCTCACCTTGGCGCGGTCCTTCCACCTTGTCATGCAACAGGTGGGTCTTCGTGCCTCACTTGCTGCTTGATAGTTATCTTGTCCGTATACTGTGCTAAACGTGGTGGTCGGTGTTGTGTTTTATTTTACCAGAGTACTTATGGGAGTGAAAGTTGGGTATGGCAGGCGAAGCATGAGAGGGATAAATGATGTCGAAATGCGCGCGTTGAGAGGAGTATGTGTGGAATAGGAGGAGTATGTGTGTCTGTAGAATGGATGATAGGAGACTAATGAAAGAAATCTATGGAGCGAATGTTAGTGGAAGAGTCGGGAAGGGTCGCCCTCGACGTACGTACCTGGACCAGATCGGGCATGTGCTCGAAAAGGGTCAGGTGCTTTGCGTAGTACCCGTAACCGACGAGCATGTATGAAGAACATTATGAGAGTGGAAGAGGCGGCAAAAGTGTGTCAGGATCGTGGCGCATGTGGGTTGGCAGACCTGTCGTATCGTGTCGAGTTGGACACGAACGCAGCCCGGTGCACAGGAATCAAGCGAGCGTGCGCGCCCCGTGTACGACGCCGCGCGTGCTCGGTTAAACTCGGCTCAGCCTAGCTGGCCCGTTTCGTGTTCGAGCCAGCCCGCTGTACACGAGACGGAAGTTATTATGCCACAAGTGGGCCTGGGCCATGATTTAGCAATGATATTGTATTACTGTGTGGGGCCGGTACTTAAAAAGAATAACCCCACTGCATCTCTACCCGTGCATGTCGTAAAAGGCGACAAGCTGACAAGACAGGCAGGGCTGCAGTCTAGTGTAGCCAGACTAATCCCAAAACAAAAGAGTTTCTTTTGTTTCTTTGACATCTTATTCCTAGTTATAGGAAAAAATTTGCGTTGGGCTGACATTGTTTAGGTAAGAAATAAATAAAGAAATCCTAAATTCTTGTAGGTGCGCGCGCGCATAATCACATCAGCATGCCGTCAACACGGTTCGTGCTTATCGTGTCGACCGGGCGTCGGGCTGGCCTAGCTAGCACGGAAACACGATCGTGCTCGGAACATTTCGGCTTGCACGCACCGTGTTCGGGCTGTACCCGAAACTGTCGTGCGCGATTTCGTGCCGCAAACCGACACGACAGACACCTCTGGGTTGGATTGTTTGCGTGGGTTGGGTCCGTTGTCTTTGCCTGCCCCACTGGGAGGCAGGCAGGCGTGACGTTATGTATGTGTATGTATGTATGAACTTATAGCACAACACCGATTACTCTGCTTACCCTGATTGTCGGGATACAAAAGCGTGAGTTATGTATGTATGTATGTTTATACCTTACATTTTTTGCAATTGGGTGCAACAAGGGCGGACAACACCTTTTTTAAAATAACTTTTATTTCAAGCTTTTTTAAAAAAACCGCATGAAAATCGGTCCACTTTGTGAGATAACAAATGTTTTTATTACTTAATTACTTGATTACTTGATTACAAACATAGCTAAGAACCATCCCGATTAAACAAGCTTCCTAATAAAAAAAAACCGCATCCAAACCGCGTCCATCCGTTTGGGAGCTACGATGCCACAGACAGACACACTCACACACACACATTTCAAACTTATAACACCCCTCCTTTTTTTTCCTCGGGGGTTAAAAAATCATGCTACCTATTCTCTTAGATATTATATGTATATTAAACTAGAATTCACTTCTTGAATAATGAATCATTAAAAAATAGGCTATAATAAACAAATAATATACTTTTTTAATTAAACACCTGTAAATTGAAAAGAGTTATTATACTGTTAAGGATGCGTTAACTGACCGTAATTTTATATAAGAGTCTGACTACTGTTTTTCCCACTAACAACTTTGACAATTGGATACACTTTGTATCATTACATTTTTAATATGACTTATTACATTTCTTTGTAATAAACGTAAACTAATTGTTTTTATTTGACTTGATATATGAAGTATCAAAATTGACGATGGCACTATACACCACTATATACACTATATACTGGCACTATAGGTAATGTAAATAGGCAGAGTGGTCAGATTCTTGAGTGTTAATGATCTTGTGAGCGGTAGTATGCGTTTATTATTGTAAATTACTTGAATTATAATACTTATATATAAGGTACCAGTGGCGGTTCCCCAGGTGAAGCAAGTGAAGCACCGCCTCACTTAATTATCTTGAAAGTAAAGAAAAAAAAACATTTCAAAATATGAAGAAAGAAAACTTAAAAAAGTCAAGTATATCCGATCCGAACTGATCACAATATTAGAGCCGCGGCGCGGAGGAGGCGGAGGCGGCTGGTGCGACGCGCGCCACGGAATACGTTAAAGATGTGTTAGTGCATCAACACCACCAACACAGCACGCACACACACACAGACGTGACGTGTGACGTGTCACGTATGGCATGGCATATGGTGACTCACCCCGGTCCGGTGCGGCGACGAATCGCTTATTTTGATATCGCTTCACCAAGCGTAAAGACAACAGGTTGACCTTGGAGGCTTTGGATGTAGGGAGCAGCTGAGGCTCTGATAAATGGCGCCGGACGAGACATCTATATGCAATTAAAATAATGCAGAGCGAGATGGGGCTATTCACGTTTTCTATAAGTCGGTTTGTTTTACCTCCGTGACATAATGGCGAAATTCGCACTAGTTACGGTAAGTTTCATAGCTCAATGGTATATGCTTCGCTTTTCAATCTAGTGACGTTGGTTCGAATCTCACTTTTGCGAATTCTTTTTTTTTTTTTTAGGGTTCCGTATCCGGTACGGGACCCTATTACTAAGCCTACGCCGTCTGTCTGTCTGTCTGTCTGTCCGTCCGTCCGTCTGTCTTTTTTTTTATGTAATCCGGTATGGGTGGCTGAGCCGGAGGGGCCAAAGCGCATGCTCCGACCAGCCAATATCACCTCCGAGAAGGTAGGTGCCATACCGGAGACTTCCCTGGATTGCTGGCTATACTAGACTAGAGGAGAACACAGCCGAGGCTGCTATGCGGCAGCAGCAGGTGTAGGTATGCATACACGTAAATTTTTTCGTCAGAAAAAACTCATTGTTACACGCCGACCGGATTCGAACCTCGCACCTCTCGCATTTGAAGCCAATGCCCAAACCACTCGGCCACCCGCCGCTTGTCTGTCCGTCCGTCTGTCCGAGGCCTGTATCTCTTGAACCGTAATTTGGTAGCCCGTTGAAATGTTCACAGAAAATGTGTTATTATGGCCGATATAACAAAAAATAATGAAAATAAGAAAAAGTAAAAAACTCACGGGGGTTCCCATAGATGGCGCGCGCGCATACACTTTTTGGTTTCAAAAAGTGTATGCGCGCGCGCCATCTACCAAATAGATGATGAATCATTTTCTAATCGTGACTAACTAATATGAAGTATTTCATAACACGCCATCTAGATGGCGTGGCGTGTTATGAAATTCATCTAGTGGCGCTAGCCGTGACATGGCGATACGGTACCCTCGGTGCGCGATTCGATAGTAGTTTTTGGTTAAGTATTGTTAGGGCCAAAAAAAATTAGGTTTAGGTTTTTCAATTTATCATAAAGTAATAGCAATGTAGGTGGATTTTTTAGTCGCCTCACTAAGATTTATAGGTCAAAGCCGCCACTGTAAGGTACTAACAAAACATTGTGACTTGCGAAGTTTGTTTGTCAGTTCTTCTTCGCATTGAATTTAGAACTGGCGGAATTTTCGACATGTCCAAGCGTAGGTTACCTACCTATGGATGAAATTATACAATAAACAATAAACAATATTTTCAAGTTGCAATCTCAAAACACTCTTTTGTTATGAACGCCCTTGTTGCAACCAATGCTTCAATTCGGTTTGTATGAAAGCCACATCTTGACACCGTCAAGTTGACGGTTACCAAATCGGTCATCAAATTCGGATGATCGGTTTAAGAGTTATGGAGGAACATACATCCAGAAATGATTTCTAAAAATCATCAATTTAGTTTTAGTATCATACATAGAGTTTACAAACTCAGTGTCTCATGAAACAAAGTAACTTACTCCAGAGGGCCTAGTCCGAGTTTACGTGACAGCTACGTAAACGTCAAATACCGATCGAATTAAGTTTTTATGTATGGAGCTCTCTAGTGGCGCCCGCGCCGCGGTGAGCGTATTCTGCTCCCATACCTACATAAAAACTCAATTCGATCGGTATTTGACGTTTACGTAGCTGTCACGTTAACTCGGACTAGGCCCTCAGACCATCCCTTGCAGATTTATTATTAGTATTGATTATAGATGTCTTGATAGATGTATTCCTTATAATAAATTTGACATTCTCACAATCAAGTCTTGCTACTACCTACTTATATTTCACAACATGACACTCAAACATCCAAAGGTTGACTAGAATAAATCCCTGTAAGGGATAAGTCCACCTTTGACGCTCATGTAAACATGTACCTCGCTTGATTCTTTAATGTTTGTTTTTGTTTGTTTTTGGAGCAATAAAGTATTTAGGTATATACCCATCTATCTGTCCTCTAATATAAGTTTTGTTCAGTGCGGTGGTACCAACCCGGCCGGGATAAACTCTGCCACCTAGTAAGGTAAGAAGGGAAGGGACCTACAGTTTAAGGTGGAATCCGAACCACGGTCAGCCTCCAACGGTCGAGCGGTCACCCATCCAAGTACTGACCGCGCCCAGTGTTGCTTAATATAACAGTCGACCGACCGCACTACTGAGCTACCGAGGCTGATTTAGATTGCATACCAAAGTAAAAAAAACCAACCGTAGAGTTACATGATAAAAATTAACACAGCTAATTCTTCTCATACCGTACAGATGAAGTTCGCAACCGCATCGGTCTTATTTTGAACCGCCAGTCTCATAGTGATGGACACACCTAACGGCGTACTGACAGGATAAGTCTTTTCTTTAGCAGCGAGACACGTGAGAAGTAACTTGTATATGAACACGCCGACCAAGGGATGTCCTGCTTCTAAAAGTTCTTCTTTCACACCAGTTACCAAGGGTGAATATGTGATAATGCATTGCGTCTGGAAGAATAGTTGTGTAGGTAATTATGTCGGTTATTAAATTGCAGTTTAAATAGGTGCCGAGATAGCAATGCTCGCAGGAAATTGCGAAAGTTCTTTGGTACTTCGTGGGCCGTGGGGCGGTTTTCAAGCACAGCAGTCACCCCATACACCCACGACATATCGTGAAATTACAAATGCACACATGACAGGTATTTCTAGATTTCTGTTAGTCTGTACCTAGAACATTAAAAAAGGTATGGACGCCGGACTGGCAAATGCTTGTATGAGAACTAGCGTCGCCGAGTTGCGGGGAGCGGAGTGTACTTACCGATGATAAGATATTCCACTATTGTGCACACTAAACTTGGCTGTAGTGTTTTATACACGTAAACACAGAGCATGCGGGCACTTTAAACAGGTTTTTGCGAACGCGGCCGATGACAGACTGACGGGCCAGCGCGTGACCGTCCATACAAAACAAGCATGCTTTTGCTTATATCGTGTTACGCTGGCGAGGATAGGGTTCGGAGTCCATACCTTTTTTATAGTTCTAGGTCTGTACATAGGTAGCTTCTTGTATGTTTGAAAACAAATTACCTATGTGCAGCGAATACAAAGACTCGTTCAAGTAGATAAGAGGTAGATAATTAAAATACAGATTCGAAGGACCATATTAAGTACCTCAGACTTTCTGCTGACAATAACTTGATTCTCAAAAGTTACATATTCATTAGAGCAGTCCAGTAAGAACGGTAGATCTTCTGAGAGGGGATTCTTCACAGTAATCTTGCTCTGGACGCTTTCTCTAGCCCTAGTGGTGAGCTCTATGGTTCCCACTATACGACTTGGCTTCACTGTCACGACGACGTAATAGAGTTGGTATTCTCTTGTTTCTTGATTGATAAACATCACCTGACGGATCACACATTTAGGATATAATGCTAATTCAATATACGCTGGTATCTATGTAGGTACCTAGATATTTCAAAATAAAGTACCTATAAAGAAAATTCGCGACCTCGACCACGAATTCGGTTTAGAATAGAATAGAATAGCGTTTATTTCCTCATTCACATCAGTAAGTAAAAATAAGTTATAAAAAGTTGTCAGCCTCGATAGCTCAGTGGTGCAGACAATCAACTGTCGCTATTGAATGTTAAGCAACGCTGGGTGCGGTCATTACTTGAATGGGTGACCGCTGACCGTTGGAGGCTGACCGAGGTTCGGATTCCTCGTAAAACTGTAGGTCCCTTTCCTCCTAATCTTACTTGGTGGTAGGGTTTAACCCGCCCGGGTTGGTACCACCGCACTGAATGAAACGTCGGTCTAAACGGCTACCTATGTATATAGTTTGTGTTTTCCGACCAGTTCAGTGTAGCCGGCACGATCAAAGGGGGAAGCACTGACATGGCACCTAGTTCACCCGGTGTTATGGGCTGACATCACGGACGTTGTAGGTGATGTAGCCAACCGTGTCAGTTTCCATAAAAAAAAAAAAAACCCGACTACGAAAAAGCAAATTATGAAAAACGTTTAACAAAAAAAAAACAAATTATGAAAATCGTTTAACTAAAAATAACAAAATAATGTTTTCCATATAATTTATCAGATACAGCCATTCTCTTTTTATATTGATTTTACCTTAGCACTAACTTTATAAATTTATCAGTGTCGTGTGCTCGGCCTTCGGCCTCGCCCATAGTTACTTACTGTCTTCGAGAAGGTTTATCGTCTTCCTGAACGCAGCTCGGCCTTCGGCCTCGCCCTTTGTTACTTACTTTCTTCGAGAAGTTTTATGGTATTCCTGAACGCAGCTCGGCCTTCGGCCTCGCCCTCTGTTACTTACTTTCTTTGAAAAGGTTATCCTCTTCCTGAACGCAGCTCGGCCTTCGGCCTCGCCCATAGTTACTTACTGTCTTCGAGAAGGTTTATCGTTTTCCTGAACGCAGCTCGGCCTTCGGCTTCGCCCTCTGTTACTTACTTTCTTCGAAAAGGTTACCCTCATCCTGAACGCAGCTCGGCCTTCGGCCTCGCCCATAGTTACTTACTGTCTTCGAGAAGGTTTATCGTCTTCCTGAACGCAACTCCGCCTTCGGCCTCAAAAAGTTACTCACTTTCTTCGAGACGGTTTATCGTTTACCTGAATCCAGCTCGCCCTTAGTTACTAGCCTGAACCCAACTCGCCCTTAGTTACTAGCCTGAACCCAGCTCGCCCTTAGTTCTTCCTTTGAAATACGAATTTCACGCGAGCGAACCCGCGGGCAAAAGCTAGTAACTAATAAATGTAAAATACCAGATAACAACGCCATCTGTCATTCATTATTTGACTTATTCAATTTATAAACAATTTTATCTGAAGGCGACAAATTTGTCGAAATATCATAAAAAATATGTGTTTTTTTATTAAATAATATAAATTATAATAAAAACAGATAAAAACTGCACACACGAAATTTTCACCCTCACCAGTCTACCAGCAGCCGTGTTTCTTTTCCATGACACTAAACAAACGATCCGCGCGAGACGCGGCGGCGCGGGGGCGCTGCGCGCTATTGCGCGGCGTGGTGCTATAATGATATTTTCTAGCTAAACTTAAAAAAATAATATCTTTTGATTCTGTGGGTTGATTTTCATGAAATAAACTCTAAATGTTACTCAGAATATGGCTTCATATTTTTTAGTAATTAGATTTTGAATCCAATGAGTGGCTTTTGCGTGATGCGCGCACAAACGAACAAACAAACCGACAAACCGACAAACAAAAATTTCAAAAAATATATTTTTACGTTCTATTTCTTATTCCTTCCGTCTCCCTATTATTGTTTTGCAAAAATAGTTAATGTACAGACACGGTACGTGTACGATTTTATTATATGTATAGAATAGATATGGATAGATAGATAGATAGATAGATAGATAGATAGATAGATAGATAGATAGATAGATAGATAGATAGATAGATAGATAGATAGATAGATAGATATAGATATAGATAGATATATAGATAGATATTCGGGCTTGTGCGTTTAAAAAAAAATAGACCTCGTGCTACGATACTTTGCCGTTGTGAATTAGTAAGGTAAGAGACTCAATCTGAATAGCAGTTTTAACCTTCAAGTGCATAATGCATTCATCATAAATCACTATTGTCCAGCGACAAGTCGCCGCTGCTTCGCCCCACACTTTCACTATCTTCGGAAAATTTAATTCATAATATCCCGTGAAATCATCAGGCGTTGTTTTCAGCACTTCTGTCTGGACGATGTATGTCTCTGGAAACTATCAACAATTATTTAGACCAAGAACACGTTTTACGAAATACATCAATACGAGTAGCACCAAAAACTCTCAACGGAAGCTCAAATTTGTTATTTCAATGATTAGATACCACAGTTAAGTGGTAGACGAGGAAGTTCTGGGTAAATGATTCCTTGCATAGAACGTCCAGTTCACAAATTCCATTTGGTTCCGGGGAGTTAGCAGTTCCCGACAGTGTGAAGTAAAGCGAATTCTCTCCCAGGGGAGAATATAAGACGTTTCCCTGAAATCGAAAACATAAGTATTAGGTAACACGAACATTTATTGTCCCAAAGTTGCCGAGCTATCATAAATATTTATTTTATTAAATTAATTCAGACAAAAAAACATTACCTCATGTTCTCCCATCGTCCTAGGCTTAAAATAAATAGGAACTTCAAAATTTGAATGAGGATCAATGGTGAAACTATTGAGTGTTTCAAATGCCAATCCAGAAATCGTTGCTAAGACTTCCCATGAGTCATCTGACCTGCAAGTTTATTTAATTTTATAGTGTTAATTTAAAAGAGACCAGAGGGAACCTTCTCATTAGCATAATATATACATGGGTTCAGAAAAACAATCTTATGAACTTACTGGTTTGTGATATTAACGTATACAGTCTCAGATTCTCTCACTGAACAATCAAAGGTGAGGTTTTTAGCTTCGTAATTATCAAGATCCAAACAGCTTCCGTACAGAGCTAATTCTAGGGAGTGATAATTCTCGATGTTACATATGACCTAGATGTGCAGAAATATGCATTAGAAGTATGTAAAGATATTTTGAGTCTCAGAATATTGCTCTATTAGATTAGGTAGGTAGTAATTTCTTATTACTAGGTACCTAAGTAAGTACCTAATCTAATTATAAGAATATATTCGAAAATAAAATAAGAAAGCGGTGTACCTAACGAAAGTTTTAAACTTACCCAAGTTTTAATAAAGGGGTTATTGTAATTAGGTTTAAAGGAAATAGAGAAAGTGACTGTTGTCCTGGGTGCACTTATACCCTCCATGGGCGTTATAGAAAAGTCGGCACCTCGAAGGGGTTGCCAGAAAAATCTGTAACAGAAAGTTTTTCTTGTATACTAGATATGTATGTACCTAATATATAGTAATGTCCTGTATATAGGTTTTTAATGGTTTTCTCTCAACATTTCTAAGGTCATTATCTCTTCGTTAAGATGAGCATTACTTAGTGCCAATATCTCCCTTATTGAATAACATTATCTTCAATGTCTTGCAGCCGTGTTTCCGCACGGGACCAAATTGTAGGGAACTTTGACTGAGGCACAAACTCATTCCGGTTGCTTGTCCGCTAATATTCACAAGCGGTTTAATCACATTGAAAACTTTCATGCAGAGCTGAAAACAAGCAAATAATTAAGGTGAATGAAATCCTTTTATAGAATAGTAGATAAAACAAGAACTGTAATTAATAAATATTTAAATTCAAATACATACATATACAGGGTGTTCGGGTGTCGGGTGTTCATATGTTAAAGCTGGGATTTTGGTAATTTTCAAAAATAAAGAAAAAAAAAATCGTATCTCGATACCACGTGACATCTGACAAAAGGTATCATGGGTTATCAACGTTGCAAATGACCCCAATTACCTACAAAAAAAAATTGTTCGGTCGATGTGCCGAACATCCTGTATATATATGTACATGTAGGCTAACCTAACTTAACGTAACCTAGCTAGGCGATCTAAGCAACTGCCTAACTAGGGCCTAGGCCTAGGCCTCGGCTCGGAGGGGGCCCACCCACACAGAACACAGAACAAGTAAATTTTTCCGCATGAAATAGAAACGTAGGTAGTTTTGCTAATTATATTTAAATAAATAATAACTATTTATTTTTAGTGGCACGGCAACAAAATGTCGCTCGAACTGTGTTAGCTAAAAATCGAGGGGTGAGGTCGCAAAGATGCATAGGTACTTTTAGCAATGATAGGTTGGAGATGTCGACATTCGACATACGTACAAATTATCCAATCAGCGAGCGGACAAATGTCCACATAGGTAATTAAAATTAACCTAAGTCTGTTTACAATTTTCTATGGTTCAAAGCGCGTGGTCAATAGTAAAAAAGACGGGCCTAACTCTGTTAACTGCCTAGGGGTCCTACCTGGGTGTCAATGTTCGGGCCTACATGTAAGTACCTACTAACTTACTGCTGAATTTTAATGCTGAAGAAAGCTCAGAAATAATTTTCCAAAAGATCTTACTAAATATTAGGTAATTACCTAGGTAACAAATATCTGAATTATGCCATTACGTAGGTAAACTTAGCACAAACCCGCATGTTGAGAGTTTGGATCAAGCCCTTCGGCTTGTATTGTATTTTAACTGGAATCTTATGATGGGGCTTAATGACGGCTCTCACTGGAGTCACCTTAAGCGAACTTATAGCATTCTGCAAATCCATCGACAGCTGCTCTCTTGTGCGAGCATTCATATCCAGTTTCAACATTTGTATTCTGCACATTTATACATTCATAGGTTAAAAGTGTGGTAATGGTTTAATACTAGTTAAGTACAACTACTAGGTGCCTACTAAATGCTATCAATGACCGTGGTTCATAGGTATTCACGCAAAACTGTAGGTTTCCTTCCTCTACCTTCAAGTAGGGCGGCGGCCGGCGGGCGGCCGAGTGGTCTGGACGTCGGCTTCTTGTGCGAGAGGTCGGAGGTTCGATTCCGGTCGGCATGTACCACTGACTTTTTTCTGATGTACGTGCGCAGCTCTATCTACACCGCTGCTTTACCGTTCGGAATGGTGTAAAATTATAGGTCCCTTCGCTTACTAAGCTTACATTGTAGCCGACTGGGTTGGTACCACCATATTGGATGTAAGATGGCCGCATAGCAGACTCGGCTGTGTTCTGCTCTAGTCCAGTATAGTCAGAAATCCAAAGGAAAGTCTCTAATATGGCACCTTCCTTCTCGGAGATCGTATAGTTAAAATATACAAAAACATTTTTTTTGTAACATAACTACATATTTACAATTTTCGGATATTTCCTTTACTTGTGCTGTGTGACCTTGCTTCTTGCCAAATTTCATTAATCTAGGTCATCGGTAAGTAAGTACCCTTTTGATTTTTACAGGTTTTGATTTCATTTGAGTGAGTTTGCGAGTATTAAAATTTTACATAGGTAACTAACTAGCCGTATATTTTGATTGTGTTGATTTAGAAGATTGCATTTTCTATAACTCGAAGGCATCGCAGACCTTAGTATATCATATTAATTTCAATTTGATATCTTGACTCGTTCCTGAGAAAAAGGGTCTTGACATACAAAACAAGCACATTTTTTTAATGTCCTTCAACTACAATTCATGATTTAGGTTAACGGGAAATACTTACTCTATAGTTTTTGATTTGATTTGCCAGTAGAAAAATATCTTGTGATTGCGTTGACTTATGTAGAAGGTTAAATTTTTTACACCTCTGTGGAAACATAGACCCTAGCGCAGGGTTCGTAAACGTTATAAATAACTATCACTAACACAAACGAGTAGAATAACGTTAGTTTAACGATTTTCAAACGTTTGGCGGGTAGCGTTTGATAAATTTCAAACGTTTGTTTGCCTTCGTTATTTTTTAGTGATAGTTTTTATTTTGATAGTCTCCTAACGTTTGCGCGAAATAACGTTATTACGATCCCTGCGTAGCGTTCGTATTCGAACCTTAGTATTCGATATATTTTAATTTCAACTTGATACCTCTATCTACCCTTTCCTGAGAAAAAAGGTGTTGACAGACAGACAGAAAGACAGACAGACAGACAGACAGACAGCCAGCCAGCAAGCCTGACAGACAGACAGACAGACAGACAGACGGACAACAAAGTGATCCTATAAGGGTTCCGTTTTTTCCTCCTTTGAGGTACGGAACCCTAAAAAGTGACAGTACCTACGTATGACGTTTGCCTATAAATTTTAATGGGATACCTGGATATTTTGGTTTTCAGGCAATTTTACAAAATCTGCTATAATCCATTGACAGCATGACAGCATTAGGCAATTTTTAACATGGTTTTGGAGTCAACACATTTCTAAATAAATTTTTTATAATTTTTTTTCGCGGTATTATTTCAATGTTTGTGTTTATTGGAACGTTTCTGAGTGCGGGCGCTTAAAAATAAGGCCACGTGCTACCGAGGGCCCGCGTACTACCGGTTGGACACCGCTGGAGTAGACGCTGATATAGCTGTAGGTTGACTTAGCGACCTAAGATGTAGGTATTTACACCGAAGGTAACTACACATACCAAATAAGTATTCGACCGCCTAGTAGGTATAGTACTCGTACCTAGTTAAGTCTGGCCCGTCCCCCACGTTGCCTGTTTTGGCCGCGGCGTTTGCGGCCTCCGGACTAAGACATTCGCTGTTGGCTCGCGAGTTCGTCTCGTCGTCTTCCACGTTCGGATAGGTGTCTACGAACAGCAGGTGAGCTTCTATTGCCACCTTGCTGTGGTTCATCACTTCGATTTCTTTCACTATCTTGGAGCCTACCATCACTGCTCCTAAATTAAAGCTCTTCTGACAGCCTTCATATATGTCAAACATAAGCGGAACACCTGCAATTGTTATTATTTAATTATAGACCGGAGGCTTCTCCCCCGTTCTTTCTCACCGAACTAATAGAACGGATGGGAAAACATTTACAATGTTTGACTTCCCCAAATGAGGTAGTCTTTGAGTATACCGATTAGAACAATTTAGGAATTGAAACGGATATAAACTGTATTGGTACCTACTTAACTTTAGTTGAAATGATAGCTGCATAATTGTTTCTATTAAGAAGGTACCTAGAGTAGTACCGACATAATAAATAGTCATATATAACATGGTATTTACCTTCCCCTTTGATCGTGATGTTGTTCTCAACCAAGGAGTTGACGTAGAAAGGCAATACGAATTCGTAAGGTATAGCGTTGTTCGGCCGAAAATACACTGGAATCTTTATTCTATGTTTTGGTTGTACTAGAGATAGTTTAGGTTTAAAGTCCACATACATTTCGGGTATGTTTGCAAAATTCAAATCAAGCCTGTAATATAAAATTAAATATATTAAGTATAAAAAATTCCACTACCATTTTATTGTAAATATGAAAATTTTAGTTAGTAACATTAATAATACAGTTTCTGTGTAAAAATATTCAATTATTGCTCTAATTCGAGCATGAAAGTCACAAGATGTATAACTCAGACTAACACAATAACAGCAGCATCATTGTTAGTGAAGTATATATTTTTCTTGTAAGTAGCGCTTGGAGCATTAACGATGCACTTTCCGAAATCGTATTGAGTGAATGAGAACTGGTACAAAGGTTTGTGAATCTCCACGTGGATATACAAATGATACTCTGGTCCATCTGAAATCTGATATACTTACGTGTTATTTATTATCTACGAAATCAGGAAACAATATATTATGTATGAATTTACTGCTTAAGAAATATGCCACGTTTAGAGTTTGTAGGTGCATACATTTAAAGTCAACGGATAAGCTGAAACTGGAACATCTCTTAGGGTAATATACATGACTGATTCCATTTTCTCTCCGGGCTCGATGTGTCCCACTTTAGGGTCAAAATAAATGTCCATGTATTTTTTGACCGGTGAGTCCACATATTGCCACTCGTATTCAAACGCCGCTGACCCATCGTTCTTGATGACAAATCGTATCTTTCGTTCATAACGTGATGCTATCTGTTGATTGCAATGACGTGATTAAATAAATTACTTGAATAAATTTGCATTAAGGAAGTATCCATATTCTATTGTCTAATCGAATTTAAGCAGAAAGAACGCAAGGGAGGTACCTTTTCAATATGAATATTAGTGAGAGCATCGCTCATAAGTTCATGTTCGTGATGCATCAAGAAGTATGTCACCTTGGGCTTCACCAAGTGGCTCAAGGCATTGACACAAAGGACCAATGGTTTCTCCATTGAGGATATTTCACAGAATATTTTGAACGACAGATTACCGCTTGCAATGGGCTTGTACGTGACGCTGCAATTGTACAATATTATTTTATGCTCTACTAGAAATACCCTTAGCATAAAGCTGTTGTATTAATTTTACGGACTGATCTATATAATAATGATAATATCACTGTAGATAGTAAGCCAAATTAAGGAGAAGCTGCAACACTTCACTAACTTCATCTACTCTAACCACAGAATAGCGATCGGCGGCGGCGGTTCTCTCCCCCCCCGCCGCCACCTTAGTCGCAGGATAGACAAATGGGATTGTACTAGCTATAACGCATAAAATGACCTTACTTTATATCCACGTCGGATAAAGGACCCACCGTCCCCTTCTCTGGAGCGATCATGACGGGCTGCAGCCCAGATTCGTTGCTCAGAGAGTTTCCGGTAAATCTGAACGAAAGTCTCTCGTTTTCTCGGTTGCACAGCCTCACAGTTTTGACGGTGGAATCACCCACTAACGTCTTGTTCAGGATTACTATCGTCGGAATGAAAGAAACGTCCGGTTCACGAACAATACCCACAACGAGCAAATCCAATTCAATTGAATGTTGTGGTATTGTGAACTTCCAAAGAGATTCATAGACCTGGAATTCATTGATTTGGCAATTAAAACAGCTTACCTACAAGTGTAGTGTTTCCGGACTATCTAAGAAAATATAAAATAGGTTTTTGTATTATTATTGTTTATTGATATCGCGACATGTGGCGACCACCCATTTCACCCATAACGTGTTTAACGACGCCCATGGACATTCCGTCGTATGCGGGGGTTGCGAATGCCATGCCGGCCCGAGAGGTGCATACTCCCGTCCCTCTTGAAGGGCCCAAATCTGTACTTGGGGGGGAAATATATGGGCAGGGAGAGCGTTCCAGAGTTTAACGGCTCTGTAGAGGAAAGATCTGCAGAACCGGTTGGTAGGTACGCAACCACGGTAAGTCTAGCGTGTAGGGATGCAATCCCTGCCTGGTGCGCATGGTGCGGGCGGAGATAGAAAGGGGACGGCGTGTTCGCGAAACAGCTCCTCCAAGCACTCCCCATGGAATAAGCTATAGAACACACTTAGGGAGCCGATGTGCCCACGGAGTTGCAGTGGTTCTAGATCGCGGGACACTTCGGGGTCACCCCCTAGTCGCACGGCTCGGCGTTGGATCGAGTCCAGAGGCACAAGCCGATATTTGGCAGATCAGTACTCCAAGCAGGATCGGATCTGCGATTTGTACAAAAGCAGCTTTGGTCCGGAGTGAAGTACCGACGCACCTTATTGAGTACGCCCAGATTTTTAGAAACCAGTGTGCCGTACTGTACTCCGCATAACAATCTATGTTGCCCAGACAGAGGTAATATATCATTGATATGCAGAAGAAACAGTGTGGGTGACAACATAAATTCCTGTGATACACCGGCGTTCACTGACATGGCGTCTGACGAGCAACTGCCCACTGGGACCATAATGATACACCCATATATGAAGTTATCGACCCAGTCACAGAGAGGTCCGTAAGCCTAAGCCGGCAATTTTCTCAAGAGCGACTTGTGCCAAACCCGGTCAAATGCCTTGGCAATATCAAGGCTATTTAAGTACCAAGGATTCACCATGACCTTCTAGCGATTCCCCCCAATGGCGAGTGACTTACGCTAGGAGATCACCATCAGTTCCTTTTGGCCGGAAGCCGTATTGCCGATCGCTGACGAGGTTATTCGTCTCCAGGTACTTCATGAGCTGTGCATTGATAATGTGCTCCATCAACTTGAAGAGAAGTGAGGTAATCGGTATAGGTCGGTAGTTTGACGGGTTTGAGCGGTCGCCATTTTTGGGGACTACTTGGACAAAGACAGATTGTCTCCAGGTGGTGATGGACGGCATTCAGATTGGTGTGCAACCCCGCAATTTGGTCGAGTCGACGCTAAATAGTGGTGTAGGGGTGTCCACCGCTGATTGAACTTTGTTCTTTCTTCTTTGTACTGGCATGTTGTAGTAAGAGGGGGGAAAGAGCATGAAGGGTGTTTTGGTGTTTCACGGGCAAAGCGTGGACTACAGAACATCGAATACCGCGCGCGCCCCCTCCTAGAGACGCCCTGAGCGCGATTTCCCTACAACGTCGTTGAAGCCTGTGGACGTGGCCTATGACTTACATTATGTGTGTTGTGCGTGTGCATTTGTTTTGTGCGTGTGCCTAAGTTGCTCCTCTTTGTGTGTAGTGTCGATACTAACACACACACACACTTACACAGAGCTAGCAGAACTGCGTGCTGTTATTGGGTTTGAAATATTATTATTACTTTCGCCTCTAGAGAGGCGCGCGCGGTATTCGATGCTCTGTGGCGTGATTCCTTTCGATCCCCCCGTAAGTGGCCGCCGGTCGGGACCCCTACTCAGGTCACCAACTGTCACGACGGACCACTCTGGGATTATGCGCCGTTGACCAGGACAGCCTCTCGCGTTGGTTTTACGCGATTGGGGCCCTGTACTACCCGGCGGCCGGCCAGCGGAATAACTGTTTCACCGGGTCTTCCTGTCAACCATGTTGATGCATCACCTGAGGTGATGCATCGACATGGTGTTCAGAGGTGATTCATCTCTGAACAGCGAATCCGGGTCGGGATAACTGACCTACTCCTCACCACAGCCAACCCCACCTGCAACTGGATCCCCGGGAAGTACATGAACTGTTACACAGCGAACTGCTGCTGCGGCAGTGCAATTGATTCTCCCGGGGTGTGGTGGCGAACGCAGCCGATCCGGATATAGCCCACACGCTAATTGCTGTTCATTTGGCACCACCCAGGAGGCACGTGTGACTTAAGGTCCATGAGGTGTCACGGACGCGAACAGCTTTACCCCCCAAGGACCATGAGGTGTCACGGAAGCGAACAGCTTTATCCCCAAGATAGATACATTATCAAAATATTATTCACTCACTGTCGCCGCGCTGGGTGCAAATGTAAAGCACACCTCCATAGAGGACGCGCTTGGAATGGACCCTTCTAACGTGTCGCAGTGTACTGGCACTAGTTCTGCCTTCCCGGCAGGCACTGACTCCAAAAAGAAGCGATACACTTTGCTAGTTGGGTTCACTATTTTCAAATTCCTAAAAATAAAAAAGCAGATCTTTAAACACAGTGATATCAAGGATTCATGATAATAAAAAAAAAGGTTCGGCTTTGCGGGCCAAACAGGACCAAACAATAATATCGATAAAGGGTTAAAGCAACTTCCTCTAAGAAATTATGTTTATTTGTGAAGCAAAAGCTAAAGCGAGAATAACAATGCACCGAAACAAACTGTCAAATGAATTGATGGCACCGGTGATAGTTTTCACCAGACTGAAGAGAAGAGTACCGCAAGACCTTATCACACAGTAAATATGTGTGACTGTTAGATGTAACTGCTTCCAAAACTACTTATAAATGTCAGCATAGACATAGAGTGATTGCAGAAGGATAAATAGATTATTCTCGAAAGTAAAGACTAAGGTATCAACTTTTTATAACATCCTGTTCCCAGCACGTTAAACTCCAACACGCGTATATCAGCAGGCAGAGCAGGCAGGGAAGCTTTCCTCCTACTCGTGACGTAATCACTGTCCGTGTCCAGGTGACAATAAGGAACTAGAGACTGGCTTCTTATACTCAATGATACATTTGAGTATTCTGGATGGAGATTTTCTGTGAACAAAAGTTTTATGTTATTTTGCGGTTGTCTTGTTTGGCATTCCGCTGTCTTTTGGCTTAATGCCGTAAGATTAGAGATAAATTACCTAGACCAAGTATATGAATGAAGATATTTGATTTAAAAACCAACCAATAAAGGAACTGAGTTGAAGTTTGTAGTTGAAAGCTTCTTTCGGTGCGAAGGTGACCCTAAACTTTTTCTTGTCCCCTGCGACGATGCATTCTCTTTCGGGCTCTATGATGAAGGGTAGTTGAGCTTCAAACCATGTATCGACACTCGCCCTTGTATTCTCATCGCTATATAGTGTGCCGGCGTCCACATCTGTTGACAATATTATACACACGTTCGTTTTCGTCTCACATATGCATGCAATATAATATTTTTAACTATGTTTTGGTAATGGTCACTGACCACTTTCATTATTGATTTCGGCCGAAGTGTTTTCTTCGTCACCAGGTCTTCTATAATCTCCTTGGCTCTGGTCAGTACATTCCTTCTGAAATGTTGCATATATAAAATAAAATAAAAATATTTTATACTAAGTTGCAAAACATGATATGTTACAAAGTTTACAGAATAAATGAAATGAAATGAAATTTTGCATAAACAAAGTTCATAGAAGGCAGAATCACAGATAGGCAGCAGGATACGCCAGCTTTAAGTATCTTTTAAAGGAAACTTATTACATATCGCGCGGCGGGTGGCCGAGTGTTTTGGGCATCGGCTTCTCATGCGAGAGGTCCTCGGTTCGAATCCGGTCGGCGTTTACCAATGAGTTTTTTCTGACGAAAAAATGTACGTGCATACCTACACCTGCTGCTTCACCGTTCGGAACCGGTGTAAAACTGTAGGTCCCTTCCCTTGCCCCTTACTAGGTGGTAGGCTCAAATTGTAGCCGACTGGGTTGATACCATCGTACTGGATGTAAGATGGCGGCATAGCAGCCTCGGTTGTGTTCTCCTCTAGTCCAGTATAGCCAGCAATCCAGGGAAGTCTCCGGTATGGCACCTACCTTCTCGGAGGTGATATTGGCTGATCGGAGCATGCGCTTTGGCCCCTCCGACTCAGCCACCCATACCGGATTACATAAAAAAAAAAAATCATATCGCATATCGTAAATATTGTACCACTTACATGATCAGAATTAACCGCATCGATTCTCGTGGGATATTGTTCGTCAACGATGAAGCTCCAAATTATTTTCATTGGAACCAGACCTATATTGGAAATTTCCAAATCGAAAAATTTTGTCTGAAAAAAAAAGTTTTTTAACTTATATTCAATTTCTGTAGGAATGTGTACTTAGCACCATTTAGGAACAATATACTTAGGTACCTGATACATAAGTGTATCTTGCAAGACAATATCTTCAACTAGTGAGCATGTGTACTTGGCATATTCGGCAATTGCTGAGAACACAATTACAATATCAATGACCGTCTTGCATAAGCCTTCCGTGGTGGAGGTCGGTTCAAGATTTTCAATGGCTTTCTCTGATCTTGTGTAAACATCGGTTTCTCTGTAAAATTTATAAGTAACATCAACTTAAAACAATATTTTTTGTAGAATGGTTGGGGTAGTTTGCCATAAGAAATAGCTAATTGTTTGTCACCGATTACTATCGTATGGTATGGAGTAATCCTGTGGGGTAACTCATCCCATGCTGAAAGAGTACTAATACTGCAAAAACGAGCGATAAGGGTATTATTAACCAGTGTACCAAGAACAACGTCTTAGACTTTTTCAAATATTTTGGTATATTAACTGTGTGCTATATATATATTTATATGAAGTAGTGGTTTAGCGATTAGTTTAGCGGTACGCAAGAAGATAAATTCTTTTGAGTTTAATGGCGCAAGTCACAAATAGCACACGTAACTTAGAGTTTTAAAAAAATTGTTGCGCATAAATCGGCGATGGTTGAAAAAGACCCGGGCTTGATTGGACCCAAATTGTACGAAAATGTTCCTGATAAAATTAAATCTATAAAATAGTGACAATGTGTTCCAGAGTCAGCTGAAAGTATTTCTCTTATACAATCCATTGTACAAGTTAAGTGAATTGTTTTTCCTTTTGTAAATAAAAAATTTGCTGACTTCGACGATTCCAATTAATTTTATTGTTTATACAGAGTGACTGGAAATTCGATCTATTCCTTGAAAGGGGGTTATACTAGAGGTTATGTGGAACAATTTAACCCTCGTGAACTGGGGGTCGGAAATGAGCGCTTTCCGAGATATCGAGATTTTAAGATTTTTTTTTAACTTTCTGACATGTACTTAATCGAAAAAAAAAGTTGTAAAAAATATCCTTATTTTTGGGTACTCCATTGATATTTTTCTGAAAGCTGATAAGCTACCAATCATTTCAAATAAAAATTTAGGCCCAAAATTCTCAATATCTCAGAAGTAATAGGTCTTAAATGAATTGTTTTTTATTTATATGCAATTTTTCCGAAAATCTACATGAATTATTCCAAAAAAATGTATGACACTTGGCATACAAATTACAAAAAAAAAAATTACACGGCTTTATGATCTTTCTAACAAGGTAAAAATTTTATAAAATTTCTCAAGAATTTGCTAGAAAATCAGCACAAAGCACATTGTACGACTAACTTGTAATTTGAATTATTTTAATGAGCTCGATAAAGTTACCGGTGTTGACTGTTGAGTAATGGATAAAAAACTTGTAATATAATAAATTTTTATTAAAAAGTAAATCAGTTAATTAGTAAAAGAAACACAAGTAAGTAGTTATAAAAATCATAAATCTTGTTCAAATTGCCGCCCATTGTTGCGTATGCAAGCATGTAGCTTATGACGTATTTACGTCACTGTCACTCTCGGTGAAAGTGTGTTTTTTTACTCATCGGCGTTTTTAATGTGTTGGGCGGCGGATAAAATCCTCTGCCTCAAGTCTTCGACGGATGGCACGGGTGTGTTGTACACTAATTATTTCATGTGACCCCAATTGTAAAAGTCAGAGGGCGTCAAATCCGGACTGCTCGCTGGCCACGGCGGCGTTGGGCCACCTCGACCGATCCATCTCAGTGAATAGTTTTCACCCAGCCATGGCCGCATGCCTAGGCAGTAGTGGGCTGGGCAGGCGGCAGCCATCGTGCTGGTAAACCATACCGGCTCTCGTAGAGCTAGCGGCATATCTTCAAGTAGTGCGGCCACTTCCTCTCTTAAAAAGTTTTCATAAGTTACGCCATCCAAATTTTGAGGCAACAAAAAAGATCCGATCACATTATTGTGAATAATTCCCATCCAAACATTTAACGAGAATCTCGAAATTACCGAGATACCGGTTTTTTTTTCAACTTTTTTTTAAACCCCGATATCTCGGAAACCGCTCTTTTCCGCCCATGTTGATGGGGGTTAAATTATTCCAAATAACCTCTAGTATAACCCCTTTCCAGGAATAGATCGAATTTCCAGTCCACCTGTATGTATAAACTTAATTTTTATTAATGACTTGACTGAACCCTATGTTCTTTATATTTTATTATCTTTTTTTATGGATATATCATCAACTTAATATTTGTTATTTTTTACTTAGATATAGTATGTTATATTTAACGTAATTAAAACTTAGTATGTAAGGTAAAATGAAAATAAAAGCTAAAGTTTTCTTGCCCGTTTCTTGAACATCACCATTTACCTGACACAAGACTACAAAAAATTTAAAAAAATGATGACGAACCATACTGAATATAAAAATGTCTCAATAAAGTATTCTTAATGTTGTGTGTTCTTTATGGCGAAATAAATATCTGAATCTGGATGGTGATGGTCTTTCCCCAGTGTCTGGAAGACACTGGGGAAAGACCACTACGGCGAGGAAGAACTTCGAGGAATCAACTGGAAGAAATTATTGGAGTATATAGCGAAGACGGGCAGACTGGACCACCATGAGCAGGGAGTAGACGACGGCAGCAGGTAATTCCCCCCAGCCCCTCCGGGATAGGCGATATAGTCCCAACCTAGTGGACCTGATCGCCGGACTGACGCCGCCAGTCCTCCCACCAAGAACTATATATATAAATATAATATCTGAATCTGACGATGTTCCCAAGAAATACAAACTCTTGCGTCAGGTAAATGGTGATGTTCCCAAGAAATACAAAGTCTTGTGTCAGGTAAATGGTGATGTTCCTTAGAAATACAAAGTCTTGTGTCAGGTAAATGGTGATGTTCCCAAGAAATACAAAGTCTTGCGTCAGGTAAATGGTGATGTTCCCAAGAAATAAAAAGTCTTGTGTCAGGTAAATGGTGATGTTCCCAAGAAATACAAAGTATTGTGTCAGGTAAATGGTGATGTTCCCAAGAAATACAAAGTCTTGTGTCAGGTAAATGGTGATGTTCCCAAGAAATACAAAGTCTTGTGGTAGGTAAATGGTGATGTTCGCAAGAAATACAACGTCTTGAGTCTTGCGTAAGGTAAATGGTCATATTCCCAAGAAATAATGTTATTTACCCACTTGTGAATTACGGTGCTGGGGACACATTTATCTTCACTAGATTCTGTTTATTCTTTGTTTTTCCGGGTAGTTTTCCGACATAACAAAATAAAAAAATTACATATGCATTTTATATATAACAAATTTTCTTCTACTGTTATTCTATGTGAAAGAGGTTAAACATGAATTACCTGCTCTTTTCAAATGCTGTAATAGTCTGGCGGCTATCCGAGGGCCAAACGTTCATTTGCTGGGACGACAAAGTTGAATCCAGAGCTACCAAATTGCAGTACAAGTTCATCTGAAATATTAAATTCGCAGCTTACTCTCGAGACCTCGGTGATTCAATGTATCGACACGCGGGCGCTGCTGTCAGAACTAGGATGCGTGAACGTTTGACCGTTGCATGCTGAGTCACTGGTTGAACAACCCATGCTATAATTGCGTAGAAAAAGCACGCCTAAAGTACTGCAGGGCTCGTAAAAATATGTTGTAATTTACCGGAGATCTTGCAGCACAACGCCGATTACGCAGATTGTCGGTTGGAATTTTCACAGAATATTTGTTATTATGACGTATATAAGAGCAAATAATAAAAACATATAAAAACTAATTAAAAAAATATAAAAACCGCCTTCAAAAATGTATGAAATAAAAATAAATGGTAGGGTAATAGTAATACCCCACTGACTTTCTCGCTTGTTTGGCGAACTGAACGTTTTTATGTTCGAAATTCAAAATGTACTGACAGGACAGTTCCGTTGAATTAGTTTTCAGCCCGCGGGGTGAGTGGGCTGTGGGCTGAGTTGACCAATGATTCCAAACATTTTGTATGCAACTTTTAATAGAAAGAAACCTTCGTTTGTATGGCAGCCACCTTTTTTTAGTTTTCCTGGAAAAACAGATAACGGTATCTTTTTAGACTAGTAATAGGGTTTCTATGTGGAAAATATAATAAAAATCGTTAGAGCCATTTTTGAGAAAATCGACCTTATCGAAATCATTTGTATGACAGCTACCCCTTATTTTTTCGAATTCAAAAAAACTAAATAAAGGTACCCCTAGATAATCGTTTCAAACTACTAAATATGAATTTTAATAGAAATCGGTTGAGCGGTTGAGGCGCAACGTCGTTAGACACATTGCCATATACAAATTTTGTATGACAAAATTTGTATATGGGTAGTAAGGGGTAGTGGGTAGTAAAAATAAGGGTAGCTACCCTTATTTTTTCGAATTAAAAAAAACTAAAAAAAGTTACCCCTAGACAATCGTTTCGAACTACTAAATACGAATTTTGAACGAAATCGGTTGAGCGGTTGAGGCGCAAGGTCGCTGGAGGGACACACACACACACATACACACCCTCTCACACACACACACACACACCCTCACACATACATACATTCACACATAATAATATGAATATTATATTTCACTGTTGCTATTGCTTTTGTCTTGTTTTCAGTAGAAGTTGAAATAATATTTAAAAAAAAGTATTTAAAATGCGGAACTTTTTTATAGGCTTATAATCTGTATCATGTTAGTTTGTAAATTGTTGTTAAGCATAGCTGTTAAGTTTCTTTTCTCAATAAATAAATAAACACATAACAAAGATATTTTCGCACACATAAACCAGACACCTCGCACACATAAACAAGACACCCTCGCACACATAAACAAGACATCCTCGCACACATAAACAAGACACCTCGCACACATAAACAAGATATTCTCGCACACATAAACAAGACACCCTCACACACATAAACAAGATATTCTCGCACACATAAACAAGACACCTCGCACACATAAACAAGACATCCTCGCACACATAAATAAGACTCCCTCGCACACATACAGGACACCCTCGCACACATAAACAGGACATCCTCGCACACATAAACAAGATATTCTCGCACACATAAACAAGACACCCTCGCACACATAAACAAGATATCCTCGCACACATACAGGACACCCTCGCACACATAAACAGGACATCCTCGCACACATACACAAGATATTCTCGCACACATAAACAAGACACGTCGCACACATAAACAAGATACCTCGCACACATAAACAAGACTTCCTCGCACTCATGCAGGACATCCTTGCACACATAACCAAGATATTTTCCCACACATAAACATGACACTTCACACACATAAACAAGACACATCGCACCCATAAACAAGACAACCTCGCACTCATAAACAAGACATCCTCGCACAAATAAAAAAGACATCCTCGCACACATAAAAAAGACTTCCTCGCACACATAAACAAGACGTCCTCGCACACATAAATAAGACTCCCTCGCACACATAAACAAGACACCCTCGCACACATAAATAAAACTCCCTCGCACACATAAAGAAAATATTATCGCACACATAAACAAGACACCTCGCACACATAAACAAGATATTCTCGCACACATAAACAAGACACCTCGCACACATAAACAAGATTTTTGCACACATAAACAAGACACCCTCGCACACATACAACACACCCTCGCACACATAAACAACACACCCTCGCACACATAAACAAGATATTCTCGCACACATAAACAAGACACCTCGCACACATAAACAAGACACCTCGCAAACATAAACAAGACAACCTCGCACACATAAACAAGACAACTTCGCACACATAAATAAGACTCCCTCGCACTCATACAGGACATGCTCGCACACATAACCAAGATATTTTCCCACACATAAACAAGACACTTCGCACACATAAACAGGGCACCTCGCACACATAAACAAGACAACCTCGCACACATAAACAAGACACCTCGCACACATAAACAAGATGTTCTCGCACACATAAATAAGACTCCCTCGCACATATACAGGACACCCTCGCATACATACAGGACACCCTCGCACACATAAACAGGACATCCTCGCACACATAAACAGGACATCCTCGCACACATAAACAGGACATCCTCGCACACATAACAAAGATATTTTCGCACATAAACAAGACACCTCGCACACATAAATAAGACTCCCTCGCACACATACAGGACACCCTCGCACACATACAGGACACCCTCGCACACATAAACAGGACATTCTCGCACACATAAACAAGACACCCTCGCACACATAAACAAGACACCCTCACACACATAAACAAGATATTCTCGCACACATAAACAAGACACCTCGCACACATAAACAAGACATCTTCGCACACATAAATAAGACTCCCTCGCACACATACAGGACACCCTCGCATACATACAGGACACCCTCGCACACATAAACAGGACATCCTCGCACACATAAACAGGACATCCTCGCACACATTAAATTTCACACATCTCTAAATTTATATTGTATGCAGACGATATGAAAATATATTTGGCCATAAAAGATCAATCCGACTGCATCAAATTGCAGGAAGATTTAGATAGGGTTAGTGAATACTGCAGCTCGAATCTTCTCGATTTAAATGTGGGTAAGTGCCAAGTCATATCGTTTACTAGAAACAAAAATGTGATACATTATCATTACAGTATCAAGAGCTCCGGCGTGCCGCGGACGAACGTCGTGCGGGACCTGGGTGTTCTGTTGGACTCCAAGTTACTCTACGACAAACACTATGACCACATTGTCGCGAAGTCCTACAAAGCCCTAGGTTTCGTTCGGCGCATATGCGCACCATTTAAGAGAACATCTACTCTTAAAACTCTGTATTACGCTTATGTCCGCAGCACACTGGAGTCTATATGGTCACCACAGTACAATGTACACATTGATCGATTGGAGCGAATCCAAAAGAAATTTATCAGGCATTTAAATTATAGGGTCACATTCCCCAGCTACGAGGAGGCGGTGAGACACCACAGGATGATGTCTCTCGAGAGCAGACGTGTAGTGGCCGACGCTAGCCTGCTACACAGAATAGTGAACGGCGGCGTGGACTGTCCGGCGCTGGTGGCGAGGGTGCCTCTGCACTGCAGCGCCGCAAGGACGCGCCTTCCGCATCTATTTCATGTAGGATTGTGTCGGACGAACTACGCCAAGTGGTCGACATTAAATCGGTGCATGGCAGCCTATAACGACTGCTTCAGAGAGGTAGATATTTTTAATATTAAACACAAGCCATTTATAAAAATTGTAAAGAACACTCTGGAGCAGTCTGAATAGGTCGCCAGAAATCCCCCCCCCCCCCCCCCCCCCCCACACCCATACACACCCATACACACCCTCACACACACACACACACACCCTCACACACACACACACACACACACACATACATGTTTTTCAAAACCACTTTTTTGGGATCGTTGACAGATATATAGCCCAAATCAATCGAAATCTCAACCACAGATTACTTAATAGTTACTTCGTAACAGATAAATCACTCCATAGAAAATGTTGCTACCTTCGGGCTTTAATAGCCTACTGCTTCACTTCGCCAATCGCTGCGTGCGAAAACGTACCTTAACGATCGAGTGTAAAGTGGTTATTGCTTTGCAGCTGCGCGCAGTTGCGTGGGCGAGCGTCTATGTATACTTAGAGCGGCTGACGAATTTTCACTGAAATAGACCGCCGGCGGCCCGTCGGGCGGTAGGTAGTTAGCGCGCGCAAGTACATAGAGTGCGTGAGGCCTGTCTCAACTTCGAAATTTCGGACGATCACAATACTTCCTTTCTCCTTACAGTCGCTCGAAAGTAAAAAAATCGAACCCTAGAGTTGAAGGCGGTCTGTTATTTTTGCTTGCTTTAGCACCGCCTTCTTTTGCTTGCTTTAACACCGCCTTCAACTCTAGGGTTCGATTTTTTTTTATTTCATACATTTTTGAAGGCGGTTTTTATATTTTTTTAAATAGTTTTTTATTTCACCGTTTTTTTAGTAATTTTTTGCTATTAATGTACTCGGCGGAATCGGTTCAAGAAGACGATAAACCTTCTCGAAGACAGTAAGTAACAAAGGGCGAGGCCGAAGGCCGAGCTGTGTTTAGGAAGACTATAAACCTTCTCGAAGAAATTAAGTAACAAAGGGCGAGGCCGAAGGTCGAGCTGCCTTCAGGAAGACTATACTCGCCCCCTACCTCAACCCCCCTCTTCAAAGCCACCCCCAGTATGAATAAAATTATTTAAAATAATTTAAAATCCTAATATCAAATTTTGAAATCATCCCCTATTTTAATTTAAGGGTGGATTTAGCAAAAACGCTGAAACACGTAATTCTTTATTTCATACCAAAAGCATAAATATGAATTGTGATATCCCTAACTTGAGAAATGCTGGGTTCCCCATACAAACTATCATCCCCTATTTCACCCCCTTACTTAAGGGTTGTTTTTTGAGACAAAAAAATGCATGAAATAAAAAAAAATCGAACCCTGAGATGAAGGCGGTCGGTTATTTTTGGTTGCTTTAGCACCACCGCCTTCAACTCTAGGGTTCAATTTTTTTTAATTTCATACATGTCTGAATACGGTTTTTATATTTTTTTAAATAATTTTTTATTTCACCGTTTTTTTAGTAATTTTTTGCTATTAATGTATTCGGCAGAATAGCTCGGCCTTCGGCCTCGCGATTCCGCCTCGCTTTCACATCCGATCTTGACCAAATTATGGGACCACACGGGAAGCAACAGCTTTCAAATAAAAAAATAATTTTCAAAATCGGTTCGGTTCACCCAGTCGAAAGTTCTGAGGTAACAAACATAAAAAAACAGTCGAATTGAGAACCTCCTCCTTTTTTTGAAGTCGGTTAAAAAGTAGCCTATATCCTTCCTCAGGATGCAATTTCATCTCCGTGAAATATTTTATCGAAATCTGTTCAGCGGTTTAGGCGTGAAAAGGTAACAGACAGACAGAGTTACTTTCGAATTTATAATATTAAAGTATATATAAAGTATATAAAGTATATATGGATATGGATGGATGTATTGAGATAGGCAGTGTATTATGTATGTGCCATAAAGAATAGTTATCTAAACACAGTATAACCTGATTATTTAAAGAAAGGGATTGAAAATGACGGCGTTTTATAGCTGTACAGTCGACATGCATGTTTTTTTGCATAGTATATATATTATGTTATTATTTTTTATATGCAAATTTTTGCCTTCACACATTTGCTTTATTATCTTTAGACGGCAATACTGTGTGAGCGAGAGGCAAATAGGAACGTCGCCATTTTAAATCCATTTCTTTAAATAACCAGGTATGCTTATATCCTCATGTACCTTATCGATAATAACGACCGCGTCCGAGAGAAAGTCGATCTCAACATCTTTCTCTTCACCCGGGCAGATGTACCCGCCCATGGGCCTCACCACAACGTGCTCGATGACGCGCCATGCAAATTGATACACACGCTGTGAACGATTCACCATCACGGCTGTTCTTCTCTTGAGAGTGTTCAGCTCACATCCACCTGCGGAATAAATTTTTTGAGAGATATACTCGTACATATAATACCTACAATCATTACTGTTTTGTTTCCAATCTTATTCGTATCTTACTTTGTTCAAGTGCCATTCACAATACAAGGTAGGTACCATGGTTGTATGACGACTAAGCATCTAACCGATAGAAAGGTGTTATATATAATATATCTATATTATTCTGTTTAACAGAGGATATAACAACATGCTCTACACAACAACAATTTGGTGTGTGTCAAATGAAAAAATTCTGGGAAATCTTGTCACTTTCATCCCATTCACTTCGATAAGTCCAAAAAAATGACAGCGTGCGCTTATTATGACTTCATATTATGCTACAACACTTATGTGTATTTTGCCCATCTTGGGTAATAGGTTTTCTTTTTACTCACCCAAGGCCAAAACATATTTGATAACAACGGACTCTGTCAATTCTATCCCGGTGGCTCCCTCCGGCATTGGACCTTTCTTCAACTCTTTCTTGCTCTTATTTTTCTTTTGGTCTTTGTTTGGGCTTTTTACTTTCTTTTTCCCCTCACTAGTTCCCACAGATTCCTTCCCAGTTAGTGACTCTCTGAAAAAAATAATGTTAATTAATGATTGATTTTTTTTATGGTTGTCCAAATGTCATAATATGTGACTAACAGGTCCATTGTTGCGTGTGCAATATCAACTTCGTAGTCCATGGGCAGCATTTCAATACCAGTTAATGTTACGTCCTCGTTAAATCCTTCGCCTTCACACGCAATCTGAAATTCAAATCACAAATTAATTAACTATTAATTATTTAGGTATTATTAAGTACCCAAACTAATGTAGTTCGTATATAATCAAACCAGGTAGGTAACAAATGCAAAAAAAAAAGTAAACGTACGGTGAAATATTCGTAGGGGTTGTTTATTATCAGAATTTCGATATCACAGCGATTTTTACCCTTCGTAGAAGGAGAATAGCAAACTTGAATAGTGGCGACTGCTTTTGGTATCAATGCAAGTTTTACCGAACTATTGAGTACCTCTGAAAAATATTAATTTAACGTATTAATATTTTTTTATGTAATCCGGTATGGGTGGCTGAGTCGGTGGGTGGGGCCAAATCACATGCTCCGATCAGTCAATATCACCTCCGAGAAGGTAGGTGCCATACCGGAGACTTCCCTGGATTGCTGGCTATACTGAACTAGAGGAAAACACAACCGAGGCTGCTATGCTGCCATCTTACATCCAGTACGGTGGTACTAACCCAGTCGTCTACAATTTGAGCATACCACCTAGTAAGTGGCAAGGGAAAGGACCTACAGTTTTACACCGGTTCCGAACGGTGAAGCAGCAGGTGTAGTATGCACGTAAATTTTTTCGTCAGAAAAAACTCATTGGTACACCCCGACTGAATTCGAACCTCGGACCTCCCGTATGAGAAGCCGATGCCCAAACCACTCGGCCACCCGCCACTTAAATACGTTCAAATGTTAACATTAATAGATAATAATGAGGATAAAGCATACCAGAATTGAAATTCAGCATCATACTTTCGGTGACATTACTGTCACTTACTGTCAACCAGAAAGGAGGCTGGTCCACATACGCTCCTTGCACCACATCGATCGTCACTGTACTGTCCACTGAGCTGATATTCCTCATTCGGATCACTTTACTGTTCACCGAGTTCGTTAAAGTCGCCGTGAACGAGATCGAACTGTTTTTAAGCTCATTAAAAGGCGGCTCAAGGATTTGGATCCTGGGTATAACACCCTCGCCAATCAGACAGAACTGGTAGATATCTTCCTGGTCTTCTAGGAGTTTTAGGCGAATCTCCAGAATCGCACGATACTCCTGTCATTTAAGGAAGTTATCGTAGCTGTTTCGGAGCTTTAGGAATAAGCTATAATGATTTTAAATTAATTTAAGAAGCCTAAACGTACGTACTCCTTATCATATTCATAAACAGGGTAACATGTAATTGGTCATGCATATGTATAAACATTTACCTACAAATTAATATTGTGAATGGCTGTATAATTTCTACAATATAAAATAAATTACAAATAATTGTTTACCTCGAGCGCCCTAGGAGTAAAATTCACTACGAGATTCCTATGAACAAGGGGTTCAATGTGTGTGGAGTACTTGTCTAAGTAAAATATGCTGGAATCGGAATTATCCTGGTAATGTAGACGCATAGTCAACGCAGCAGCAACTGAGCCGTTGTTGAACAAGTCTATGTTGGCCGCGTGGCCGCTGTGTAAGGTTACACAGAGGAAGTGTAAGGTGACAGAGTTTTCTACGAAAATACAGTGCGGGGAGGTCTGGAAGGAAACCAAAATATGTATTTATAATTTGGTCCATAAAACAAATCTTATAAACAACGGAATATTCAACTCACACAAATAAAATAAAACATTCAATAATATAACTAAAGAACACAACGAGCGTAAAACGATACTTTTATCCGGAAGAAAGTTGATAGTTCAGAATTCAGAATGGTCTATCAAACGATTTCCCTAAGAATAATTTGATTGACCAGTGCCTAGAATTGACGATAGTTTTGTACGTACTTTGTATGATTTTAGTTTACCTACTTTGCTCGTACTGGTACCTAATTGACTATTTCAAATGTCACAATGGTTGCGTGTACCTCGCGTACTTGAGAATCGCTCAAATTCTTGATTATGAGATGCTCTCTGAAGGTCGTCTCCAAGTTCCATATGTCCAGACTCGGAATGGCGCCGGTTCCCACGAGCCTGAGAGGTACGCCCAGAGCTTCAGATGGACAGGTGTCGCTCACTATGAAGTTAATCACTTCTTCGTATCGGAAGATATTCCTAGCGAAAAATTGAACCTCTATTTTCCGACTAGCACCCGGAGCTAATACGCTGTCGTCATTCATGATGGTAAAGTTACCACATGCCATTCCTTTATTAACGGGTACTTTTCTGTAAAAGAAAAACGTTCATATTTTAGAAAGAATATTCGGTTAAGGGACGTCTTACATTATCATGTTATCTGGATGACAGGAACATGCCTCACTTAAGCACCTAAAATAATACAAATCGGGTGTCTGAATTATTTTGTAGGAGACTATTTTTTAACCCCCGACGAAAAAACGGAGGGGTGTTATAAGTTTTTAACCCCCGGCGAAAAAAACGGAGGGGTGTTATAAGTTTGACGTGTGAGGGTGTGTTTGTTTTAAGTACTATCCGAGGACGTCCACCTGAATACACAAGGCACATACGAGGACATTTTCAAACCGAGGACTTTTTCCTGGGTCCTCAGATTGAATGGTCACCATTGTCGTATTCTCCGTGCGATTCTGAACCTTTCTGTCTAAGAAATACGGAAATCGGAAATGGTCCTCGATTTGGTCGCCATAATTTTAGTGAGAGTGTGAAAATTTGTGACCACCAGGGCGGCGCCACCGTCGTATTTTACACACTTCGATTTACACTCAAGTCCACTTTCTTAACCAATCCGAGGACCCATGTGTGAAGTTCACACATGGGTCCTCGGTTTGGACACGTTTTGCTGAGTGTGTATTGTTTTTTTTTTCTAAACAAATTTTAAAAAATTCAAAAGCGGCGGGTGGCCGAGTGGTTTGGGCATCGGCTTCTCATGCGGCAGCGGTCGGCGGCGGAGGTCGGCGGTTCGAATCCGGTCGGCGTGTACCAATGAGTTTCTGACGAAAAAATTTACGTGCATACCTACACCTGCTGCTTCACCGTTCGGAACCAGTGTAAAACTGTAGGTCCCTTCCCTTGCCCCTTACTAGGTGGTAGGCTCAAATTGTAGCCGATTGGGTTGGTACCACCGTACTGGATGTAAGATGGCCGCATAGCAGCCTCGGCTGTGTTCTCATCTAGTCCAGTAAAGCCAGCAATCTAGGGAAGTCTCCGGTATGGCACCTACCTTCTCGGTGGTGATATTGGCTGGTCGGAGCATGCGCTTTGGCCCCTCCGACTCAGCCACCCATACCGGATTACATAAAAAAAAAACATTAGATAATTTACCAAGTTTGGCCCAACCCATCAATATGAAACCACCATTAATATTTGCCTTATAAATAATAATGAATTTTAGAACGAAAACAATGGGGATTAAAACTTATTGAAAAATATTAATCATTCTAATAATCAGATAGCTAATATTATTATCATTAGCAATATTTGAGAGCTGGACATGATTGTGCGAATATTACACCTGCTGTGGTGATATTAGCCCAACACACAACTATGCCGAAGGAACCCTAGGTGCCATTTCAGAACCTTCCTTTATCTGAGCACGGCTTTATTGAACTAGAAGATGGAAAACACATCGATGGAAAAACACGTACATTTGCAGCTTCAAACATATTTTATTGAATGCAGTGGTACTGTAATAACAACCGAGATGTCGGGCGAAGCGACTGACGACCGACTGACTGTGATGGGAGCACGATTTGTTCTATTCCTCTACCGGCGGCGCGGCGGCGCGGCAGCGGCGTTCTTCCCTTCCCCTTCACCTTCCCCCGGTCCTCGTTTTGTACAGAAGAAATCAGAATAAAATGTCCCCTGTTTGATAGTAGAAAATTCAACACAAGGTCCTCGCATAATACAACGTTTCAGGAATTGGTGTGCTATTAGGTCCTCGAAATGGCATGGCTGGACAGGTCGCGAAGGTCCTCGTTTAGCCTAACACAAAGTCCTCGAATGGACGTCGCCAGACAGGTTTGCGAGTGTATATTGTGTCCTCGCTTTGTTTGTCACAATTTAAGTTAGAAAGAGTAGGAGATATCGAAATACTAAGCGCTTAAACGTTTCCAGGAATAAATTTGGCGCACATCTGTCTTGTCGAGGTCATCGTACGACTTCGTATAGTCCAGATACGGAGAGGTCCTCGGTCTGAATGAGTAAAACGGGGGTCCTCGCATGGTACTTAAAAAAAACCTAAAACCTAGAAGACTCTAAACTCCTCGACGACAAACAATACGGCTTTCGCAAGAAAAGGTCGACTGGAGATCTTCTAGCGTACGTCACGCATTTATGGGCTGAAAGGCTCGATGGTTTTGGGGAATCGCTGGCGGTCGCTCTGGACATATCCAAAGCATTCGATCGCGTCTGGCACCGGGGACTCTTAAGCAAGCTTCCGGCCTACGGTGTCCCTACAAAACTGTGCACCTGGATCTCCAGCTTTTTGAGTGGCCGGTCGATATTTGTCACCCTAGATGGTGCCTGCTCGGCCGACTACTCAATCAATGCTGGTGTTCCACAAGGATCCGTGCTGTCGCCTACGCTGTTTTTATTGTTCATCAACGACATGCTCTCGCTCGGCGAAATACACTGTTACGCGGACGACAGCACGGTGCACGAAGGGTTCATCAAGGACTGGAAGGGTAGAGAGGCCTCAGCAGCAAACGCGAGACGCGAAACTGTTGCTCGGGTTGACCAGGTTCTCGAAAAAGTATCCTCTTGGGGGAAGAAGAACTTGGTCAACTTCAACGTAGCCAAGACGCAAGCTTGTGCCTTCTCTACTAAGGCTGATCCGTTTCCTCTCCAAGCCACTTTTCAGGGCAGCCAAGTCCCCAACGATGGTAGTCTGGGTGTCCTGGGTATGGAGGTGTCCAGGGACGTTGGGTTTCGATCGTTCATAGAGTCCAAGGCGAAACTAGCGTCTCGAAAATTAGGAGTCCTTTACCGCTGTCGGCGATTTTTCACGCCGGTCCAACTGCTTACACTCTACAAAGCACAAGTAAGACCGGTGATGGAATATTGCAGTCATCTTTGGGAGGGTTCCCCTGAGTACCTTCTTTCAGCCTTGGATTCTATTCAGCGACGAGCCATTCGCCTCATTGGTGACTCCGTACTCACAAAGGACCTTCAACCTCTAAAGCACAGACGTATCGTTGGGTCATTGAGCCTGTTTTATCGGTACTACTATGGCCGCTGCTCTGACGAACTTGCTTCCCTTATCCCTCCTCCTCCTGTTCGCCTTCGCCAAACCCGCCATACTCTCGCGGAACACCCGTTTGTAGTCGACAGAAGAGTTCTTCGAACTGCACGATTCTCTAAATCGTTCTTGTGCCGCACTGCAAAGGTGTGGAACGGGCTCCCAGGAAATATCTTCCCCCACTCCTACAATCCACAGATCTTCAAATCGCGGGTTAATAGCCTTTCCCCAGCAACATTAGTCCACCTCCAAGCCGGACTGGCACCTCCTCGGGTGTGAAATTGGCTGCGCCTGAGGTTGCGACCTCGGACAGAGCCACCCAGTTCGGTAGCAATAAAAAAAAAAAAAAAAAAAAAAAAACAAGGGTGTGTGTGAGAAGGTGTGTGAGGGTGTGTGTGTGTGTGTGTGTTTGTCTGTCTGTGGCATCGTAGCTCCCAAACGGATCGACCGATTTGGATGCGGTTTTTTTTATTAGGAAGCTTGTTTAATCGGGATGGTTCTTAGCTATGTTTGTAATCAAGTAATCAAGTAATTAAGTAATAAAAAAAATTGTTATCTTAAAAATTGGACGATTTGCATGCGGTTTTTTTTTTAAAAAGCTTGAAATAAAAGTTAAATTACAAATTTAAAAAACCCCCGACTCTAAAAAAGTCAAAAATAATTTCCGTCTACTTACTTAAAGGAGTCGGGAGAACGCTAAGTAAATAAAATATAAAAACTCAGAGCTGCGCGGGAATTTACTTAGCGGTCCAACGACTCCTTTAATTTAATCCTCGAAATTATTTTTGCTTTTTTAGAGTCGGGGTTTTTTAAATTTGTAATTTAACTTTTTTTCCTAAGCACTTGTCTTCCGTTGGTCCGCCTAACCTAGTGAAATGTACTCGGAAATGTAGTTTGGTTCTATTAGGTACTTTATTAAAAATGTATTGCAACATACTTGGAGTCAACACTCCTCCCTTCTTTCAAAACACTGCTTCTCGAAAAAGCGGTTTGGTAAGCGATCGGCAGCTGTATCTCGTAAGTGAAGGGGCACTTGCTGGTGTTGTTTATGATAATCTCTTTGCTCCTTATGACACCCACAGGAATAACATGGAAATTGAGCTCTCCCAGAGGTAATAATGTGAACCTGGGTGAAAAATATCTGTTAAGTGAGAACGTTGAGGGTTCCGTAGACATATGTTCCTTCTTGTTGCACGTATAGCGAGTGTGCGCAGCAATCATGCGGTCGTACTCACACGTATCTCGCGTTCGGTACAGCTTATTTTGTATTGATAAGTATATTGAGTCCTTCGTATCCCTCACGTCATCTATCGGTGACCGTTCATAATTTTTGAGTTAAAATGTTAGTTAAATGATCATTCGGTAAACGGCGCTCTTCCATTATGATAATTTGTAAGTTTTTACTTGTCATATCATATTGGCATAAAATAATAAATAACAAATACTAACACACAACGACACACGTAATAAATAAAACATATTCTGTGAAAATTTCAACCAGTTTACTCAACACCGGATTACGGTTCAAAATATACGGCCCTCGGACGGACGGACGGACACACAGATAGACAGTTAGACAACGTAAGCTTAGTAATAGGCTTCCGTATGGACACGGAACCCTATAAAATAGAACCTAAGTAGATACTTACATACATCGTAGATAACCAATCTACGCTTAGGTACATTTATTTATGCCTAGGTAGTTACTATAAGTTCGGAATTATTCAGACAAACGTGACATTCTCGGAAAGCATTGTCTCGAGAAATCTACTTATAATCAATACTAATAATAAATCTGTAAGGGATGGTCATGGAGTAAGTTACTTTAATTTATGAGATATTGCGTTTGTTGACTGTATGTATGATACTAAAACTAAAATCACAAAAACCGGGGAAATGTGGAACGTGCTCATCCCTGCCCATCTATTTCCTCCCAAGTACAGCCTCAGGTTTTTCAAAAGGGGCGTGAAAAGGCTCCTGTCAGGCCGGCATGGCATTCGCCTTCCCCGTGCATCACAGAATGTCAATGGGCATCGTTAGACACCTACTTGTAGGTGACAATTTTTTTTTAGATTTTTAGAAATATTTTCTGTATGTATGTATGTTCCTCCATAACTCTTAGACCGATCATCCGAATTCGATGAAACTTAGTACAAACACATTTAACTATACGTGACATAGGATAGTCTACAGTGGCGTAGTTAGGGTTCTCTGGGCCCGGTGTGGAACCGGATTTGTGGGCCCCAAAAAAAAAAAAAACGAGTGGGTATCTTCCTTGTAAAATGTTGTATGAATTTCCTGAATGATTCGGTCAATGGAAGAAACCATTTCTCGTCTCAATTCATCCTTGTAGTTGAGTCCAGCGTCTCGGACATTTTCCCCTGGCATTTTTAACAGACACGCTTTTGAGGTTCCAGATCGATTTCTAGGTCAATACACTTCTCCTCCGCAAACATTAGACCGCCATTGATGACTTCGTCTCGATTATCTGTCAGAAAATTGTTCAACGCCTTCAGCTTCTGTGCACAATCCCGTACGTTTAGTCCCTTTTTAGTGCTTTAGTGCTTAGTGTATCGTTGATTTCAACCAAAATTCTCGCCCAAAAACCAAGAAATTCGATGAATATGAACGACCGCACGGCGGACAAAAGTAATCCTGCATCTGACCTTGTGTTGGTATTTTCGTCAGTACCAGTCAGTTGTTCTAAAACATCCAATATCTCGCAGAAGTACAGCTTTACTACTTTAACAGCATCTCCTCTGGCACTCCAACGCGTATCGACGATTCTTTGCAGTGCTGCTCCCGTTACCGAAATTAGCTTTTCCCAGCGATGCGGTGAGGTAGAAAAGAATGTGTACAAACGTTCAAGTGTTCCGAAAAAAGTTACTGAATTAACTTCAACATGAGCGGCGTGGAGATCGGCCAAGTTCAGACTATGGTTTGCACATGCGACAAACTTGGCCTTCGAATTGATTTCGGAAATGCGCTTTTGGACGCCAGTGTGCTTCCCGCGCATTACTGCAGCATTGTCATACTCTTGGCCTCTGCAATCCATAATATCCAATCCGTCTTCCTTCAGCTTCCTGAGAAGCATTTCTGTGATGTCTTCCGCATGTTTGTCTTTCGTTTCTATAAAATCTATAAATGACTCGTGAATAGTCACCGAAGTACCTTCAAAAACGACGTACCTCAGAACTTGAGAGGTTTGGTCGATGTGAGACAGATCAGGAGTTCTGTCAAAAATCATGGCAAAATACTTTGCTTTCTTCACTTTTGCGATGATCCTATTTCTGACATGGGTGACCAGAAGCTGAATAAACTCGTTTTGAATTTCAGGCGATAGATACAACGTTTGCTTAGGTCCAGACCTCACGTTCAGAACATGTTCCCTAAGCACTGGATCATATTTTGACATCAGCTGCATAAGTTCCAGAAAGTTCCCCTTGTTATCACTGGTTTCATCGTCTCGGTGGCCTCGTAGTGCAAGGTTTTGTTTGGCAAGAAATCGGATAATATCTAGTATTATTGTCAGAATTTCCTTCCATTTTACTTGTTGATTCTTGATCAATTGCTGCGTTTGCATGTCTATTGTTGCGTCTTTTTGGTATCTATTCCGAGTTCTTGCCATGCCTTGAACCATTCTAAATGGCGTTTGCTGGACTCATGATTGGAAACCCTTGGGTGAAGTTTCCACCAGCAATAGAGTTGCTAAGTTTCCTGTGTACTTAATAGGGTCCCAAGCAGCTCGAGCAGCCAAATGGCAAATTTAGCTTTTTTCTGACTGCCGTGAAAAAAATTTGGCTCTTTTTTCCTGTGATTTTAGGGCCCCCCTTGGTCCAGGGCCCCGTTGCGGGCCGCACCTACCGCACTCTCCTAGCTACGCCACTGAGTCTAAATAAAATTCAGTTCCGGTTATCTCATACAAACAGAATTGATCCGCGCGCTGAAATAAAGGTAAGGTAGCGGCCTTACTTCATTTCTTCTTTTTAAATACGAATTTCGCGCGAGCGAAGCGGCGAGCAAAAGTAGTTTAGGTAATAAATGAATGAAATTTTGAAGATGACACCACAGAAACACAAATATTTGAGAAACAAGCAATCCAACTTACGTGTTGTAAAAAGAAGCGATGCTCAGTTTGATAGGGTACGTGAAGACCACAATTTGATTGTTCATGCCGTCTATGAAAGAGCACGTAAAGGCCGGAACGTTCTGTAGGTCCATACGTACAGTGGCAGTACATACGAACTGAACATCCACCAGCCTCATGTTCGGTAGAATGACGCCGCACTCTTTAATGATTTCTATCGATTTCAAGAATGCCGGGTCTGGGAAGTTCTTCACTTTCTTAATTCTAGCAAACATGATTGGTAATTAGATCCATCGGCAGGAATAAAATGTACGTCCTGGATTAATGCATTGTAACATTAACTTATTCAGTTTCGCATCTGCGGAATAGATTTGTTTGCAAAACAGCCCGAAATCGGCAATAGAGGGACTTTTACCAAAGTTCACTTAAGCAACATTTTCCATGAAACTCACTTGTAAAAGATGGGATACTTCCCTCGGTTGAGGAAGTACATTCCTTTGACAACCTGCGAGTTGACCTTTACATTGCCGTAGTCTAGGGAAGTGTCTTCCGGGTCCTCAAAAGCGCAGTCCACCAAAACATCGTAGCACTCGGCGGCCAATAGCAGGGTCTCCGTCAACATGGGCAAACCGCGACCTTCCTGGTCGTATATCTGCAGTAGTAATTCATTTTAGGGTGACGCTCAGTTTAAATACTCGTGTTAGCCTCGGTTGCTCAGTGTTACGGTCACTCGACTGTTGTTAAGCACACCTGGGCGCGGTCAGTACTTGGATGGGTGACCGCTCGACCGTCTGTCTTGTCTGTCTGTCTTCCCTTTTTTTACCTTACTAGGTGGTAGGGTTTATCCCACCCGGGTTGGTACCACCGCACTGAATGAAACGTCGAAAAGGCTATGTAAATAGTTGGTGTTTTCTGTTCAGTTCAGTGCAGCCGAAACGAAGGGAAGCACTGACATGGCACCTAGTTCACCCGGTGTTATGGGCTGATATCACGGATGTTGTTATACAATGTAGGTGATGTAGCCAACCGTGTCAGTTCCATAAAAAATACGTTTGCAACATCGTGTACAGAGAGCATTCAAAACAAAATATAGCAAATGTCTTTGCTTTACGCAATCTAAAATAAAATGTACTTATTTAAACGTTCATTGCTAAACAACAACTTACATCAATCACAAGTGGTTTGTTAATGATAACCCCAACTTGGCTTGCGACGTATGTGACTATGACAACCTGGTTGTTATTACTGTCGACCACTCCGAAAGTATGGCCTACTATGAAGTGTTCAAGTAACTCGTTCGCGTTCCTTAACTTCCACATGATGGGTAAAATTGAGTCATTCTTCACTATGAACCTTTCCTCTTCCCGACGGTATAGCAAAAGCTTACCGTAGTCTAAAATAATGCGTCAAATATGAGATGTTAAAATCATAGTTTTAATTCATTGCCAAGGTCTGGTCGAATCGAACATTCTTGAGCAATGACAAAACAATTTAATTAAATAAGGAAGTAGACATAATTTAAAATTAAACACAAAAACAAAGAGAAAAATATAGGTAAAGAAAACACAAAAATACCGATTGACTTCGATGCAGGCAATATTTCTATTAGCGGAGTAACTCCGGAACATGACACATGTATTTGTACTATTTTTGGGTTATTCGCGATGGTACCGATCAAGGTGTTTCCGAATTCTCCGATAGTGCTAGGTGCGGCCAGTACTTTCAAATTGTCTCTACAGCCAGGCTTGAAAATTATCAGAACATCATCTTAGACTCTTTCGAAATTATTGGTAATTCTTAGAAGATTAGTGTGTTCTCGACGTGAAACATTTTCACATAAATCAGTAAAATAATGTTTCAACGTACCGTTAACGTAAGAAAATATGTTACGAATGTTATGGTGTGATCTACCTCTAGATTGATGTGAGAATTTTCCAGCGTGAATACGTCCTCCTCTTCCAAGAATGAAAAATTTACGTCGCAGTTCATAAGTGATGAGTTTTTCATATTAAAATTTGTAGATTCTTCATAAACTCTGGAATGAACACGAGTATTTCATTTAATCAATATTTTGTCGATTTCAAATGTCGGAATTATTTTCAAAACGTTTTCGACGTTTAGGTACCTGTTTGCACCTATGAAAATGGGTCCAAATTCAAAAACTTTAAGATCGTCCAAGAACACTGCCTTGTAAACCTCATCCTCGACTGTTCTCCTCACAAAATCGCAAAATACCTTCTTGGGTCGAGTGTCCAACCTGTACAATCACACTTTAACATTTATATTTAAATTAGTTAGGCAAACAAAATAAATTACATAAAGAAATTATAAAACCCGACTACTACTACTTTTGGGGGAAAGGAGCCGCAGCTAAAAGAATATTTGTACTTCAGAAGCGAGCACTTAAAAGTATACGCAAAGTGAAATTGCGAACTACGTGTAGATCTAAATTCACAGAATACAATATAATGACGATGCCTAGTTTATATATCTACCACAACTTACTACATGCTCGGAAAAACTTGAACAGAACTCCACTGTTTTCAGACATTCATGGTCATAACACAAGGAACAAAGGCAAAATAGTAAACGTGAAATGTAGATTAGCTAAAAAATATAATAGCTTCATTTGTAACAGTGTAAAATTGTATAATAAACTACCAGAAAGTATTAAAACACTAGATGATAAATACTTTCAGACTGAAGTAAAAAAGTATCTTATGAAAAAAGAATGCTACACAGTAGAAGAATATTATAACTAACTTATATTTAACCGTAGATTATTTAACAAATTACACTGAAATAATTTAGTATTGATTAATTTAAACTTTTTTATTATTTTGAAAATTCTTTGATGCTAATGTTTTTGACAAATTTGACAATGTAATCTATTTTTTTTATTACTTTAATTGTATTCTTATTAATAAATTAATTTTAATTTTTTATTTTATGACAATTCTTTTGATGATATTAATTTTATAACACTGATCTTTGTCTGGATAGTTCTTGTATTTTATTTTGACAATTCTATTGAAGCTAAGTACATTTGTTAGGCTAAGTATGTTGTTCTTGTGAATAATAATAATATAATTTGTTTTAAAACCAAATTTCGCCGTCATGGCCAGTGCTCCTAATAATAAACGTACGTGAGATTAGATTTATATATTAATCAACTGACGAAATCAAGTGTACTATTAGTACCTAAGAAAGATTAATAAATGAACTGAACTGAACTGAACTAAAAAAATTAAGGAAACAAGGAGAAAATCAGTAGAAAATGCTGTAGTCGGGCTATCTGTCTATTTGAATCCAAATAAACACCCGATAATTTTTTTTAATCGCCTTTTCGAGTTCTTGTCAATGATACTCCACTCGATGGGGTTTGAAGAAAAACTATTTTAAAAGTTTGACAAGATGGCTCCTGACGGCCGCCATTTTGAATTTTCAATTTCTTACAAATCTAACGACACCTCTTTACGACGACGACGTCTAACGACACCTCCTAAACGAACGTTTAGGCTACAGCGCGTGCCATAGAAATAGTCATACTGTACGAAGAAAGTATTAAAATAATAAAAACTTGTACAGAAGTATTTTTACGTGATATTTATTTCACTTTTTGACAAATGCAAGAAGAAAGCTTATTGCGCACACACTCGCGCATAAAAAGAACCGGAAGGGGGTTCACACAACACCGACCGGAAATCATATATATTAATTATTTTATTTAATAACCAAAGAACAAAATATCTAGTGTTGTCTTCAACATAAGCTGCGGGCCAGCCGCTAGAAAGTTTACCGGATTTAAATTCCAGTATTAAACATTAATACAAATAAATTAATTATCCGCGACCTCTATCGGTAGAGGAATTAAATTATGAATTGACCGACGATAGGTACCCTTAGAAGTACGAACATCGACCACTCGCACATGGCCATCGGAACCTTTAATTACATTTACAATTTGGGCCATGGGCCAACTCAGTGGAGCTGTATTCTCACCCTTTAATAACACTATCATACCTGCCTTGAGATTATCTTTTTCATCCCGCCATTTACCGCGGTTCTGGAGTGAAGAAAGGTACTGTTTTTTCCAAACATTCCAAAAGTGTTGTGTGACTTGGGAACAACGTCTCCAAAATGTTAAACGATTAGTCGGTACGTCTGTGTAATTTGGCTCGGCAAACGAATTGATTGCACGTCCAAGAACGAGATGAGCAGGAGACAAGAAGGAATAATCGCTAATGTCAGAAGCAAAATACTGCGTTAATGGTCTAGAATTCAATATGCCTTCTATTTGAACCATGACCGTATTGAACTCTTCATATGTCAATGGTGTGGTACCAACAACACGTTTAAAATGATACTTGAACGACTTAACACAAGATTCAACAAGCCCAGCAAATTGCGGCGAATACGCCGGCACAAAATGAAATTCAATGCTCCTTGTGGAGGCAAAATCTTGGACTCCGTTTTGAAATGCTTCAGAAGAATGCAATTTATGCATTCTTTTAAGCTCGTTGTCAGCACCCTTAAATGTTGTGCCATTATCACAATATATTTCCTCACATATACCTCTTCGAGATATAAACCTTTTAAGAGCTAGCAAAAAACATTCAGTTGTCATATCGGACACTAACTCTAAGTGAATGGCCTTACTGGCAAAGCATACAAAAACAGATACATAACCTTTTGATATTACGGATTTACGCAGGCGAGACTGTTTCACATTAAAATGTCCACAAAAATCTAATCCGATTTTTTGGAAGGTGTGAGCTTGGTTCACTCTTGCATAAGGCAGTGAACCCATAATTTGTGTCGCACACTCAGCCTTAAATCTAGCACATTTTACACAGGCATGTATTATCTTTTTAATTTGACGTACAGCGGATACAATCCAATACTTTTGGCACAAACTGCTGTGTGTCAGCTTTAAACCAGAATGTAAGCAATTCAAATGTTCCCGGCGAATTATCAAATCTGTCACATGACAGTTTTTTGGTAAAATAATGGGAAATTTTTGACTGTAGGGTATCTGAGCGTTCCGCAACCTGCCGCCCGCGCGAATTAAATTATTTTTGTCCAAAAATGGATTTAAACCCTTCAAGTTTGACCTTAGCTGTTTGTTTGTTTCCAAACAATTTATCTCCTCATTAAAATGGAAGTTTTGGATGCATTTTAAAATAACAAACAGTGAATGGTTGAATTCGGCGGCGGAAATATTGCCTGTAACTCGAGTGCACTTGTCGCTGCACTTGCAATTATTTATGAATCGCAGCATATATGACATGATGCGTTGCATTTTCGTTATACTTGAAATGTTTTCAAAGAATGGTAACAAATTCAGATCCTTTGCATTTTTTACATTGTCTGATTCAAGATTATTTGCAATACAAACCATAGCTTCATTCGGAATGGGCAAAGACAAATCCCTTTTATGTAAAAATTCTGGTCCGTTCCACCATAATTTGTTATTGCGAAGCTGTTCGGGTTCGGAACCTCTTGAAATTACATCGGCGGCATTTTTTATCGTAGGAACATAATGCCAATTTTCAGCTTGTGTGTTTTTTTTTATTTCCGTGACACGGTTAGCAACATAAGCATCCAGCTTTATCGGGATTGTCTTTATCCATGCCAGAGTGATTTGCGAATCTGAGAAGAAATAAATATTTGACACAGTTTTAAACATGTCCTTGACTTTTACATATAGTTTGGAGAGCAAAAGGGCACTATTTAACTCGAGCTTAGGTACCGTCAGTCTGCCGCTAATCGGTGCAATACGAGACTTTGCACACAATAAATTGACAAAAACATCATTACAGTGCGTTGCACGCACATAAATGCAACAACCATAAGCATAATTTGATGCATCACAAAATCCTACTAAATCAAGCTGTATGGAATTGCACACATTTACATAACGTGGTACATACATAGGAGTCATGTTAACAAAGTTTGTGACGAATTTGGTCCACATATTTTCAACATCAGCAGGTAGAGGTGAGTCCCAGCCGATCTCTCTCTGCCACAGTGTCTGCAGCATTAACTTTACCTTCACAATCAGCGGCTGTGCTATACCGAGAGGATCAAAGAATTTGCTTACAAAACTGAGAACACTTCGCTTGGTCACCACGCTCGGCACAGTAGCCTCCGGGCAATAAATTTTAAATTGGTCACCCTTCACCTCGTAACTAATGCCGAGAGTTTTCAAGACAAGTGCATCCTTATCAAACTCGTGTTTTTCAAAATAATGCAATTTTTTCGGTACATCCCTTAAAACGTCAGGATGATTGGAGCACCATTTATGCAATTCGAAGCCGCCTAGCTGCAAAATATCAATCATTTGTTGCTTTAAAATGATGGCAGTTTCTAAATCACTGGCTCCAAATAAAAAGTCGTCAATGTATGAACAATTTACTATTACCTCCGCAGCGAGTGGATACTTGTCTCGAAACCTCGTAGCTAATTCTATCAAGCAGCGTGTGGCTAAATAGGAGGAGCATGTTATTCCGTACGTAACGGTTTGCAGCTGGATACATTTGAGGACATCGGCAACGCTATCGCGCCATAATATGTTTTGTAAGGGTCGGTGCGCAGGATGCACCCCGACTTGGCGGTACATCTGACGAATGTCAGTAGTTATTATAATTGGATGTGTTCTGAAAGCAATCAAAATTTCAAATAAATCGCGTTGAACCACACCTCCGCTGTGCAAAATATCATTTACACAGAGTCCTTTGTTGGTTTTCATACTGCCGTCGAAAACAACGCGCAGCTTCGTTGTTCGTCTATCATTTCTTATTACAGGGTGGTGCGCCATGAAGTATAATGGCTGCTGGGAACTGTCACATTGCGTCAAGTCTATTACCTTGGCATGTCCCAGAGCGACGTACTCATCTATAAACTGTTTATACTGTTGAAACAATAGTGGATCGCGAAGTAGGCGACGTTCCAAGCTGTAAAAGCGCTTGGCCGCTATAAAATACGATTCGCCTAAATCGATGTTTTGCAAGTCCGTTTTGAGTGGTAACTTTACCTGAAAACGACTATCAAGTTTGACTGAATCGGAAAATAGTTTTTCGCAAATGGCCTCACTGGGACTGTCTTCGTTGAAAAGTTGCGGCACCTTATCAGGTTCCCAAAATGCTTTAGCAATAACATGAGGTTCACTTTGTACGGCGCGCAGAGTGACCAAGTTAGCGGAGGTGTTACTATTGACCAGCTTAGCATCACCTGATACTATGTAACCGAACGAAGTGTTCTGCAGAATAAGACCGGAGGTCTCGATTCTTTCGGCCAGCAAGGCGCGAAAGAACACAGTGGCAGAAAGGAGTAGCTGGCACTCACCTGGAACATAAAATTCATGATCTGCTAGGCATATGTTTTTGGGTATTTTTACCTGTGACAAGTTCAATTTTTGCTGAGGCAATAATACAGTAATTCTGTCAATAAGGGAGCATTCTATTTCAGTTGAGTACGAAGTTGTAAGTGATTGAATTTTTACCTTCGCAGCCCTAGTTACATTTTGTGTGCTCGCGCCCATGGTTGAGATATTTATATCTTCAGCGAAGGTGGAAAGGTTCAGCCTTTTGGCCAAATCTGAAGTGATGAATGATGTTTGGCTCCCCGTATCGAGAATGGCACGAGCAACGACAGTTTTACCCTTTGGGCTCGATACCTTTATTCTGACAGTGGGCAGCAGCACAGTGCCACTCGACTTCTTAGACAAAAGCGAAGCCGGAGAAGGACTCGGCGCCTCACTATTATTGCTGTTATTACCTTCGTGCAAAATAGTACTGTGACCGCCCTTGCACACATCACATCGGAAATGGAACTTACACTTGCCATTGTGCTGATTCAAGCACCTTTTGCACAAACTATTATTCCTTACATGCTCCAACTTGGCCTCAACAGGAGTCCCCTGAAATTTGATACATTTGTAAAGCTTGTGTTTGCCGTTTTGGCAGAATGTACACAACATGCTTACCGGGAACATCCTCGGCGTGTTACCACCCTTGTGTTTCTGCCCAGGCTCGCTAAATTGTTGAGGAGCGCACCCAGCGCCAGCGCTCGACTCCAACGCTATCGCTCTTTTTTCTAGGAACCTGAGCAAAAACTCCAGAATCGGCAGCACCTTATGGTCAACTTCGGAATAATACAATTTGATGGTGTAACTATCCAGTTTTCTCAAAAGAATGTTAATGATAATCATATCCCACTCTATGGTTTTCTGACCTAAATTTTGCAGCGCGCTCATATGTTGCCTGAGAGAGGAAAGCATCTCCCTTAGTTGAGCAGAAGTGCCCTTAATTGCAGGCAAATCTAAAATTGCACAGACGTGCGTGCTTATGAGAAGCGCTGGGTTGTCGTACCTATCCTTTAAAATGTCCAGTGCAATTTGGTACGACTCGTGGACCAAGGGTAAATTATTTATCAATTTGAGCGGTTCGTCACTTACGTATTTTTTCAAATAAAATAATTTTTGGACGCTAGATAAACTTATATCGCTGCCTATTACAGCGCCGAACAAATCGGCGAACGCACGATATTCCGTTACATTGCGACCGTTGAACACCTTCACGTCAATAGCCGGCAATTTACATCTTTTGTTGTCGCTCGTTTCGGCACTTGCATTGCCGTGCTCTTCCGACTTCGATGCTCTTGGTGCATCGCTCCGAAGTAATCGGTCGATGTTTGACACCGCTTGGTAGTAGCGCTCCTCCAACTCGCCAACGTCCTCCAGCAAGGTTTCCTCCTCATCAGGCTGCAACACGACCAGGTCGGCAGTGAGCGCGACGAACTTCTCCAATGCGTCTTCGAGTGAGGAGCGCCGTACTCGCAGCGCCTCCGCCTCCAGCAATACCTGGCCCTGTTGCTCGCGAAGGAACCGTTCGACGCGTGTGAAAGTCGCCTTTATTTGTGAACGCAGGAACTTGAACCTTACAGATTCAGCCATGGTTGCAGCGTCGTGTGTCTTGCAGAATACGAAATAAAAAGCCCGCTTCGATGTTTACGTTTTCATTGGTGTCCGTGTCAAAAATTTTGTTTTCTTCGAAGTGACAGCCGACAAGACAGCTGTTCGAATGCACAGATTACTGATATAAAAATATTCAAATCTTTGTTGATATATAAATGCTTATCTCTGATGCTCGCTCATGTTGTCGCTCCCGGAGCCCCTTTACTCACGGGAGATGAAAAATGCGCCACGATGTCTCAGGAAAGGTCTGAGCGTTGCGCTCCGCGCGCGCCTTTCGTGGCGAGCGGGAGCGATCGCAGGATCTTGCTTGCGTCGAGATCGCGCCGTAGTACTGCCGCGCGTCGAGATGTTGGACGCCGCGCCGGCCGGCGAGCGGGCGCACGTTGCAGCCACGCTTCACGACGATAGTTTTCGCGCGCCCCAATTAGCGGAGGCGCCTTACGAAAATTTGGATGGGCTCGCCGCACGGTCTCGAGGAAATCGCGCCCGCTATTGAATCGCGCGAACAAGCTTGCTCGCTCGCGACAACGGACGACGGGACCGGTGCGGAAGAAACATGGCGTCCTCTTGTGACGGTCGTAGTCGTGGTTCGCGCCGTGCGATACACGACGATGTATCGAGCAAGCACGCTCGATACATACACACTACCCGTACTTAACTACGCTCTGCTACCATTTTCTGTACGAAGAAAGTATTAAAATAATAAAAACTTGTACAGAAGTATTTTTACGTGATATTTATTTCACTTTTTGACAAATGCAAGAAGAAAGCTTATTGCGCACACACTCGCGCATAAAAAGAACCGGAAGGGGGTTCACACAACACCGACCGGAAATCATATATATTAATTATTTTATTTAATAACCAAAGAACAAAATATCTAGTGTTGTCTTCAACACATACATAAGTACATACTTACATACAATCGAAAAACATTACCCTCCTTTTTGCCTCGCGCAGTCGGGTAAAAACATTACCCTCCTTTTTGCCTCGCGCATTCGGATAAAAACATTACCCTCCTTTTTGTCTCGCGCAGTCGGATAAAAACATTACCCTCCTTTTTGCCTCGCGCAGTCGGATAAAAACATTACCCTCCTTTTTGCCTCGCGCAGTCGGGTAAAAACATTACCCTCCTTTTTACTTCGCGCAGTCGGATAAAAACATTACCCTCCTTTTTGCCTCGCGCAGTCGGATAAAAACATTACCCTCCTTTTTGCCTCGCGCAGTCGGGTAAAAACATTACCCTCCTTTTTGCCTCGCGCAGTCGGTTAAAAACATTACCCTCCTTTTTGCCTCGCGCAGTCGGGTAAAAACATTACCCTCCTTTTTGGCTAGCGCAGTCTGATAAACACTTTTGCCTCGCGCAGTCGGATAAAAACATTACCCTCCTTTTTGCCTCGCGCAGTCGGGTAATAATAATAACAATTGTGGGCTAAGAAACACGCAAATATTTTATAATGAAAACATGTTTGGTCTTTAACTTCCCGTTAAGAAGACCATTTCATCTTTTTTTCATGGTCATTTACGTCGTCACCTGTTCGTATACTTATTGCCAAGAGAATAAGTAGAATACCTAGGTACGTCACACATCCCCGTAGCCGTAACAGCAGTCCTAGAGTCTGGCCAGCCAGCAACTTCGACGAACCTTTTGAGGTCGTATTTGCCTTCAGCTTCTGGACTGAACGAATATTTACATCTCACCAGAGCCCCCGCCTGAAGCACTAGCCGACTGGGAGGATCTAAAAAAATTTTAAAAGGAAAGTCAACAGAAATAAAAATAATTGTTGTAGGACAAAATATTAGGGTGTTTAATTGCAATTTTAGTGTGACATGAAATATGGAATGTCGTGGAATGTATATTCGTTCGAATTTATTTAGAAAAATTTACAAAATTATGTATTTAAATATTCTGACGTAGAAACTTTATTAATATAAATTTCACAGTAATAAATTAAAATTAATAAATAAACTTAAACTACCTATCAAATAAAATAAAAAAATATAACTAAAAACTACTAAAAACTAAAAACTAACCACAAAATAAAAAAATAAACCTATAACCAATACAAAACTAATAAAAATAAACATAATAGGTACACAGAATGTATAAAACGAAATCCTGAATTATAAAAATAAAAACCGGCTAAGTGCGAGTTGGACTCGCGCACCGAGGTTTTCATACCAGCAAGTAATTGCGGCCAGTTTTTGTTATTTGTTTATAATAATTAAACACTGTTGTACGTATTTATGTAAGATTTTAATGCAATCCATTATTCAATGACATGTCTGTTATGTCGTTGCTATTGGCAACCATCTTTATTCTATTTTTAAATATACATGCCCCTCTAAATAATTAATTAATTACATAACAATAAAATTATTATTATTATTTATTTATGTTTTACCCCCTTCTAAAAATAATAATACACTCTAAACTATATATTTCATTGACAATAATGTGGTACCATATAACTAAGTACCAAACCTTTCTGGACATCTTTTCTGTCTTTCTGATCTGCGCAGTACCGGTTCATCGGTATTACAGGCAGGTTCTGAATTACCAGTAGTTGGTGCTGGTTGATAATAATTATTTGGCATTTTTTTAATATGGATCATTGATTTTATAGGGGGAGTCAGATGTACCGTCAGCGATGTTTTAAAGGTAACATGAAATTAGTCTTCAATTATGTCCTAAGATGGCGCCAGGAGTATCGAATTTGAATTAAATAATTATTATATTTTTAAATCTGCTAATTATAGAACGATGCTAAGTGGGAACAGCATAGTTAAATTTAAAGATTATTTTATATTAAGTAGAAATTTCAAAATAGTGTATTTTAAGGTTTTCATAATTTTTCCAATAAATATTTTCATGTTTTGTCAGTCCGTGAGCTTGGCGGATAAAATGTATAATTTCGCCGCTTCTGCATCATAGATGTCAGACCAAAGTTAAGTTGTCCTATTTGTCTATAGATGGCATGCCTATTTCTTATTATATTTTTAGTTGCCAAATACCAAAATACCCACCAACCAAACCTGCGTGCAATTCAAATACGCGCGTGCGGTTAGGATAAAGTGGAGATACCTTCTTTAAAATTATATTTTTTTACCTCACCACCTTTGAAAACGGAAACAAACACGATGTATTAAATATAATAATAATAATAAAAATCGTTAGCCATTTATAAGAAAATCGACCTCAACGAAATAATTTGTATAACAGCTACCCTTATTTTTTTTAATTAAAAAAAACTAAAAAAGGTACCCCTAGATTATCATTTCAAACTATTAAATACGAATTTTGAACGAAATCGGTTGAGCAGTTTAGGCACAAGGTCGCTGGACGGACACACACACACACACACATACATGTTTCTCAAAACCACTTTTTTGGGATCGTTGACAGATATATAGCCCAAATCTGTACTGTGTGGGGCCGGTACTTTAAAAGAATAGCCCCACTGCATCTCTCCCCGTGTATGTCGTAAAAGGCGACTAAGGGATATGACCCCCTTCTTATATTACTAGGTGGTAGGGTTTAACCCGCCCGGGTTGGTACCACCGCACTGAATGAAAGGTCGGTCCAAACGGCTATGTAAATAGTTTGTGTTTTCCGTCCAGTTCAGTGTAGTCGGCACGACCGAAGGGAAGCACTGACGTGGCACCAAGTTCACCCGGTGTTATGGGCTGACATCACGGATGTTGTAGGTGATGTAGCCAACCGTGACAGTTTCAATAAAAAAAAAAAAAATCAGTCGCATTCTCAACTTCGACATTTTGGACGATCACAATACTTCCTTTCTCCTTACAGTCGCTCGAAAGTAAAAAGCCACCTCCATAGTTTTTAGCCGTTGCGGTAATTTATCGATCGACGCGCGACGTTCGCTTGTTTTGGAACACGCAAATGTTTGCGTGGAGCGTGCAGGCAAGCGATACGGGTTACTGCGCGTGGAAAAAGGATGACACAATATCGATGCGATCTCTTGAGACGGTCGGTTCTGTATTCACGCGATACGCACACTACCATAATCGCGGTGTCTCGTTTTAGTAATAGTTGAAGTATGAACAAAATGTCTTTGAGTATGAAGTAGGGAGTCCAGGCACCGAATTAAAAAAAGTTGAGTCCAGGGCTATATTTTCCATCTACGATGCTGCTGGTGGTGTTATACCAAAGAGATTAAAAGAGGGTGGGTTTAATGTATTTGTGATAAGCTTTACAGAATATATAAGTCAATGATATTTTATATAAAATTGTAAAATTGTAGATTTTACCGACGACGACACGACAACGAATAAAATAAAAAAATAGTAAATCTGATTTAAATGCAAAATTGATAATAAACCATCGCTTCTCTTATATTCTCTATCTTTTTCGGGAGGAAGGAAGGGATTCCTTCCTCGCCCATCTCTCACTCACCTCTCTCCCGGTCTTCTCTCCTCGATCCCGCCTTCCTCCCCTCCTTCCCCTCACCCTTCACGGACCCCCTCTTTGCCACCTTCCCTTTCGCCCATTCCCTCCCTCTCTCCCTACTTCCCTTCCTCCCCTCATGTCGCCCCTCCTTCCCATCACCCTCGCATTCCATTCCTCCCCTACTACCCCTCATCCTGTCCGCAACCCCCTCTTACCCCGCCCCTCTCACTCCCTCGATATCCATTCCTCCTCGTTCCCTCTACTACCTCCCTCCCCCACACCTACCCTCATTCACTAACCCTTCCTCCCTCCATACCTCTCCTCCTCTTCTTCTTTTTTTTATGGAAACTGACATGGTTGGATACATCACCTACAACATCCGTGATGTCGGACATGTCGTGCCGGCTATACTGAACTGGACGAAAAAAAACGAAAAAACTATTTACATCAAATCTCTTTGATTTACATAGCCGTTTCGACATACGTTTTATTCAGTGCGGTGGTACCAACCCTAGTAAGGTAAGAAGGGAAGGGTGCTACAGTTTTACGTGGAATCCGAACCACGGTCAGCCTCAAATGGTCGAGCGGTCACCCATCCAAGTGTTGACCGCGCCCAGGGTTGCCTGCACCACTGAGCTACCCAGGCTGACAAACGTACCTCCCACCCACTCCCCCTTCTTTTCTCTCCCCCTTCCTCTTCCTGACCATTATTCATTATTTCTTACCAAAAGCAGTAACTATTGAGTAATCTGTGCCAAAAGACTAGATAATAAATTTTCATATCCTTACCTAGAGAAATCATGGATTCCCCATACAAAAACTTTCACCCCTATTTCACCCCTTATTTTTAGGTTTCCGTATCCCTGTACGGAAGCCTATTACTAAGCCTCCGCAGTCTGTCTGTCCGTCCGTCCGTTTGTCTATCCGAGGGCTGTATCTCTTGAACCGTAATAGGAAGCCCGTTGAAATTTTCACAGAATATGTGTTACTATAGCGGATATAACAACAAATAAGCGGAGCTAGGTACAACCCAAGTACAACCAAAGAGTTTGTAAATTCTTTGGACCGGAGTAAAACCGCAAACAGGAAATTACAATCTTACACGTTCAACGCCACATGAAAAATCCAGTATTTCCGTTTGGGCCACGGGGCTCACCGCTCACCGGTGAGCCTTTCCTTACTGAACCATTCAGGGCATGGGGGTCACCGGTGAGCCGCGTGAGAGGGCCTACGTAAACGCTTCCTACAAGCCACAGAGCGCAGCTACAAAGCCAATATGGAAGTGAGCCGCATGGCCTTGTAGTCGAAGCGGACGGCGTGGTTTTCAAATCCAATAGAAACTTGTAGTTTTTTATTAAGTTAATTGTAACGATGCTAGGGCTGCTCTTAACGATAAGGTAGAAAATAATATTTGTATTAATAGAATTAATAAAACCAGAAAATAATAAGAAAATATTCGTCAAAATAAAAATGAACATAAAATTTTCTTCATTGCCAAATAAGAAGACATTATTTATTACGAAAATAATTTATGAAATTGAACAAAACAAAATATTTATGAAATTGAACAATCACAACATTATGACACTTCATTATTTAAAATAATCAATCATCTTAACCCCAAAGGGTTTAACCATAAACAATAAAGAATTATCCGTGAGTCATGTTAAAACAAGGCAAACAAAGGAATGGTTTAGTTGGGCTGCTTTGGCAATAAGTGGATACTTTTTTCGACTTGGTTTTAGCCTGTTTGCTACCCATTATTGGTACGTTCTTTGCATAACATTGGTGACATGTTCTTCTCACTTTTCTGGCCAATCCCTCTTTCCTTTCCAGAGTGTGTTTCATTCTCTTCCGTCTTTCTATATGCATTTCATAGTCGCTATCCTCACTCTCCGACAAAAGAATTCGACAGCATCTTCTTTTCGTTGGTTGAACTACGTCTTCATAGAATCTATTCCGAAACTACGGTTCAGAAGATCTATCTCGATGTTTTCTAACTGCGTTAGCGCTTCTTGTGTTAACTCGAAATCTTCAAAATAATCATTTTTGGCGAGAAAAGCGTAAAACATCCTCAATTGTCGACGCAGCCGGACCGGGATTGATCGCTGCGTCCGCGGCGCGCGCGCAACGGGTGGGCCGCGGCGTGACCCCGCGGCCCCAGCCAACAGAAAAATACAAATCCTTCATAGGAGGCCACACGATCCACCCGTGAGCCTTCTGCTATATCTCGAAAATTAGACGGTAAAAGTCGCAAATTTTTATTTTCCTTACAAATTACCGCATTTTATAAACTTTGTGATGAAAATCTCAAGTTGATGAAAATTACGGATATAATGAGTTTGGCTTGGCCCGAACCGAAAAGTACGCTAGGCCCACCGGTGGGTCGTATGGCGTTCAACGTGTTAATTGTGGGCTGATTTTGAAAATTCTTTTTTTGTTTGGTAGGTCATACTTCAGAGGTGCTCCCATTGAAATTTTATTGAAATTGATTGAGCGGTTTATGAAAAAGCAACAAAATACTATTGGTGTGTGGTTACCTTCAGCAAAACTTTTGTGATGTGGGCTTTTTCAGCAATTTGCAGTTTGACACATGGCGAATAATTCTGTACCACTTCAACCGATTTCGATTATTCGATTTCGATTATTGTTTTTTATGTAATATTGTTTTAAAAATATAAAACCGACTTAAAAAAAATAAACTAGAACTAAAAAGTATTAAATAGGTAGAATAGGTACCTAATATTTTGAAATTTTCTCTGTCATTGTATTGAAATACATGAATCGATATTGTCATTCATATTCGGACCCTTGTTTCATGAATATTCTAAATTTGAAATCTTTTCCGACCGGCCAGATGCGTTTAATATATTATAATACGAGTACGAGTACCATCGAGCTGGTCTGATGATGGAGACGGAAGGTGGCCATAGGAACTCCTAAACTACACATGATAAACCCATCGTGTTTGGGCAATGACGTATCTCTTTGTGTTTGGGCTCGTTGAATTTGTCATCACGAGCAATTTACTTTAGACCTAGGAGATTCTCAATTCGACGGTATGTTTTCTTTTTTTGGATGTTTGTTACGCGATTACTCCGTCAATTATTGTGGGCCGATTTTGAAAATTCTTTTTTTTTGTTTGAAAGGGGATAACCATGACGTGGTTCCATTTTAATTTGGTCGAGATCAGATTGGAAAGCGAGGCGGAATCGCGAGGCCGAAGGTCGAGCGATTCCGCCGAGTACATTAATAGCAAAAAATTCCAAAAAAAACTGTGAAATAAAAAACTATTTAAAAAAATATATAAAAACCGCCTTCAAAAATGTATGAAATAAAAAAAATCGAACCCTAGAGTTGAAGGCGGTGCTAAAGCAAGCAAAAATGATACATGAAAGAAAACATGCGTGGATGATATCCTTTGTGATTTGTGTAGCCTTCTTTAGCACCGCCTTCAACTCTAGGGTTCGATTTTTTTAATTTCATAAATTTTTTAAGGCAGTTTTCATATTTTTTTTTTTACATACAATGCTGACATTATTAGAATGAAGAGTGACGAGTATTTGTTTAACTGTTCAACTAAATAAATACGTTCTATCCACAGAGCACGGAATACCGCGCGCGCGCGCGCGGGGGTATTCCGTGCTCTGTGTGGATCTATCTATTAAAAGCGCACAAACAGGAAATTACAATCATAATAATATTTTGTTCCGTATACCAAATAATTTTCAAAACATTTTTTTATTTTATTTAATTTGATAAGAAGTGTTAGTTTAATTGTAAATTGTCATAATTTTATTATTCAAATATAATTAAAAATTTTGGAATTTACATAAATAATGTTCTTTATAAATATAAATGAAAGCGCCATCTTTTGTCTAGTAGCAGTAATTCTACAGCCTAGTGACAATTAAAGGTACCTAGATACATGTTGTATTTCAACTAGATAGCGCCCTTAGTATAGAAGTATTAACAAACATTAACGCCACCTGTTTGTTTTACGACAACATCAAGAAAAATTATTAACGCCCTCTGTTGGTTTTACGATTTACAACGTTACCAAATTTGTTATATGGAGTGGTCTATCTGTCCCGACAGGGTTATAAAATCAATGATATGGATAGAGTTTCTTCTATAGTATTTATTATTACAAGTACGCACTAAGTATGAGCGAGGTGCTGACAATTTTTTTACAATATAAGCAGATTCCCACAACAAGCTTTTAACATCTTGTAGCAACACTTTTTCACCTACGTTGAAACAATTTTCCTTTTTGTAAGTGTGTCGGTTATAATATTTACCCTGCTCTACTTGATTGTCAATCATTTTTTGATATACATCAGTTTCTATGGCTTTATGTTTCAAATTACTTACAAGTGTTGGCTATTTTGAACGTAAAGTACGATTCATCAGAAGTTGTGACGGCGAGTATTCTAATTTGGCAACGGTAGCATTCCGATAATTTAATAAGAAGAGCTCTATATCTATTTTACAATCAGTTGATTTTTTTAACATCAATTTTGCTATCCCTACTCCTTTTTCAGCAAGTCCATTTCCCCTTGGGTAGTGTGGACTTGAAGTGTCAACTCGGAAATGCCAATCTTGTGCAAACTGTCTAAATTCTAAACTATCGAATGGCATGTTATCGGCAACCACAATGGCAGGAATGCCGAACTTACTAAATATCTTTTTCAGCTTACCGACCACTGCTCCAGACGTCTTAGAATTTAATTGTTCTATTTCAATCCATCTCGAGTAATAATCTACTAGTATTAGATAACTTTTTCCAGCAAATTCCGCAATGTCAAGACAAATTTTATAAAAAGGTACATCTGGTATAAAGTGGCTATGAAGTGGCTCCTTCATTTTGGATGGACTATATTTGAGACAAGTTAAACAACTGGAAATATAGTTTCTCACATCTGAATGTATTCCAGGCCAATACAAAGTGTTGTTAATCATTTTACTAACTTTATTTATACCTAAGTGAGTTTCATGCAACAACTTTGTCATGTAATTTCTCAATAGAGGCGGAACTATCAATCTATTTTTGAAATATACTAAATTATCTTCAACCGTGATGTCATTTCTAATTTTATAATAATGTGACAATTCGCCAGTATAATCACATTTATTCTGCCAACCGTGTTGATAATATTCCAGAATCTTACTTAAACTAACGTCTTTACTAGTTTCAACTTGAAATTCTTTCAGTTTTGATTCGGAGAAAGTCAACAAGGTTGTACTCAGTGTATGTACAATATCACACATGCTAAGATCATTTGGTTCCTCCTTGTGAATAATGTTTCGGCTCAACAAATCGGCAATATACATTTTCTTACCAGGTAAATATAATAATTCAAAATCATATATAATTAATTTTAAACGAAGCCGCCGTAATCGATTGTTTTTTACTAAATTTAAATCTTGCTTTACTATTGACACTAAAGGTAAATGGTCATTAAATATTTTGACCTTATGTCCATATACTAGATTATGGAACTTTTTGCAGGCAAAAGTTACACTTAGCAACTCCTTCTCTATTTGAGCATAATTGATCTCCGCGCTTGTTAGTGATCTCGATGCATAGGACACTGGCTTCCCCTTTTGCATCAGACAGCATCCAATCGCATCCTTTGAAGAGTCACATTGCAACTCTATAGACGCATAGGGATCAAACGGTGTTAATATCTTCGATCATAAAAAATATTTCTGTCTACGGTTAATATACTGTCTTCACTAATTATATCTTTAATTTTTTCTAGTATTTGATCGTGACTTTTTGTCAACAGCCAGGTGCAATTTTTTTTTAATAAGTCTCGTAATGGTCCTATTAATTCTGACAAATGCGGTATAAAATTTCTCATATAATTTATAATTCCTAAAATTTGTTGCAGTTCATTTTTATTTGTTGGTGATTTCAAATTTTTTATAGATTTTACCCTTTCTGGATCACACTTTAGTCCTTGTTCATTAAAAATTAACCCAAAATATTTGACCTCATCAACGAAATACTGCACTTTATCTGAATTAAATTTTATATTTAACTTTTTAGCTCTCTCTATGACATTATGTACTATATTTTCCAATTCTTCAACACTACCAGCTGCACAAAGCAAATCATCAAAATACACTGTGACACCAGGAATGTCACCAAAGTACTTATATGTAAACTTTTGAAATATTTCTGGTAATGAACAAAGGCCAAATGGAGCTCTGAGAAATTTGTAGCACCCAAAAGGTGTACTGAACGTGCAAAGATCAGTTGACTGTTCGCTTAGCTTTATCTGATGAAAGCCATCCTTTAAGTCAAATACACAAAATATTTTTTTACCGGACAAATTTGATGTGAGATCTTCAAAATTTGGTATTGTATAATAGTCCCTTAATATATTTTTATTTAATTCTGATGGGTCTATGCACACTCTTAAAGTTTTATTCGGTTTTTCTATTATAACTATATTGTTTACCCATTCCTTAGGTTCATGTACAGGAAGTATCACACCTTTTTCCTGTAGACTTAGCAAAGTTTCTTTTAACCTGGCTTTTAACTTTAGTGGTATTCGTCTAGGTGGACACGTTCTTGGAATCGCTCCATCTTTCAGTTTTATGCTTAGAATGTCTGGGAAGCAGCCCAATCCTGTAAATATATTTTTATTTATGGCAATAAAATGTTCTTTGTCTATCTCTGGTTTACCTATGGAATCAATTCTTTGAATTAGTTTTAATCTAATACACGCAGATAAGCCTAAAATTGGTATTGCTTTTGGATTGTCAACAACAATGAAATTCGTGTTAATTGACTTTCCTTCAAGTCTTAACATTACATCTATTGAACCCTGTGGAGCGATTTTGAAACCACCGAACGCTTCCAGCTTTACATTTGTTTCTCTTATATTCTTACAGAGATTTAATTTCTTACAATACTGCAATGGTAAAATATTAATCTCAGCTCCAGTATCTAATTTAAATTTTATATTTTCACCATGGATTGCTATATTTTTATACCAATTTACCTTAGAATCTAAAGATCCAATGTGAAGGTTGTTCTGAGCTTCTTCCGTTTCATCTTTGTTAATTCCGAGCTCGTGTGTTATGCGTGAGTGCGACGATTTGTATGGCTTTCCCTGTCTTGTTGGCATCGTCTGCGATTCTGACCGGCTCGAGGTCGACATCCGTTTTGACGCATCTCCTTCTTCTTCTTTATTTTGCCGGATTGCTGCTGCGCGACACATCTTTGTGTAGTGGTTTGGCCAGTGACATTTATTACATATGTTGCCAAAGGCAGGACACTCTCTGAACCTATGACTTGTTCCACATTTAGTGCATCTACGTGTAGTTTTTGAAACAGAGTCTATGTTTTTGTTTTTATTTAAAAGCTTGATATTCTGTTCCGCTAGTTCAGCCGATTGACAATAAGCCACTACATTGTCTAGACTTCTTCTTTCTCCTCTTAGAAGTTTTTCTTTGACGGTGTTGTTCCTAATCCCCAGCACAATTTGTGCGCATAAGAGCTTGTCTTCTTGTTCTGCAAAGTTGCATTGGTCGACCATACCTCTCAAGGCGGCGTAAAACCTTTCAAACGATTCTCCTTCTTGTTGTGTTCTTTGGAGAAATTTATATATTTGTACAGTTTCATTTGCTTTTGGCTGCAGGTGTTTTTCTAAAATTTGTAGTATATTACTTACTGTTTCTTTGTATGACTCATCCTTTGGCTTGATTGACCTGTACAGCTTTTGTCCATCCGTACCAAGTAAGTTTTTTAGTCTGGCTACCTGTACTTCTTGCGGCTTCTTATTAGATTCTGTCGCTGTAAAATATATTAAGACTTCTTCTTGGAAGATCGAAAAATTTTCAGCTACATTGTCCGATGCCAGGTTCAGTGGCGCCGGCTTATTGAACATGTCCGTGGACATTGTAAATGAGTTTTGAGCTTGTAGTTCTTTTTACGGCTGCGCCATGTTATTTGTTTATAATAATTAAACACTGTTGTACGTATTTATGTAAGATTTTAATGCAATCCATTATTCAATGACATGTCTGTTATGTCGTTGCTATTGGCAACCATCTTTATTCTATTTTTAAATATACAGTTTTTATTATTTGTTGTTGCACCTATGGTGGCTGTGGTTTGAACTATAATCAATCAAACCAATTTCGATGCTTATTACCTTTAATGTTCTTGGTTTTTATGATAGAGCAAAAATCAACAACAAAAAAATTTGGAAAAATCCGTTTCTTGTGCAGGGGACCCCTTTAGTTTTTTTTATATTTCATTAATTGTTAGGATCCATAATAAATAACACAATAATGTAATCGGTGGATACCTATTACGGTTCTAAAACAGCCCTTTAAATGTAGGACTAAAGCGGGGGGTGGACGAGTGGTTTGGGCATCGGCTTCTCATGCGAGAGGTGCGCGGTTCGAATCCCGTCGGCGTGTACCAATGAGTTTTTTCTGACGAAAAATTTACGTGCATACCTACACCTGCTGCTTCACCGTTCGGAACCGGTGTAAAACTGTAGGTCCTTTCCCTTGCCCCTTACTAGGTGGTAGGCTCAATTTGTAGCCGACTGGGTTGGTACCACCGTGCTGGATGTAAGATGGCCGCATAGCAACCTCGGTTGTGTTGTGCCCAGTATAGCCAGCAATCCAGGGAAGTCTCCGGTATGGCACCTACCTTCTCGGAGGTGATATTGGCTGGTCGGAGCATGCGCTTTGGCCCCTTTAACTCAGCCAACCATACCGGATTACATAAAAAAAAAAGGACGGACCAACGAATTAAAAAGTATCGGGAAGTCGCATACAACGCACCGACTTGAGGCGCGCTATTTGTGAGCATTCAGCGCACTCTCTTTCGCCAGCAGTCAGTCCGCCGCACTGCGCCCCGCTCAGACAGGTCACGTTTTTGTATCCGTCCGTCCGTAAAAGAGAGATAGAATATCATGCATTCGCATACACAAAATAATGAGCGTGAAAAGGATAACTATACGTTACTCGGTTCGAGACGAGAGCATACGAGAGTCAGTCACTGAGAGACAACATGCAGTGGCGACATGCAGGGTTCTAAACCTATCTTGTAACGCACGACACAAGTCTTTATATGAATATAAAGGCACACGCGCAAGCCGCGACGTACAAAGTTCAAGTATACGAATTCTAATTTGGAATGTACAATCGTTGTCTCCTATACGTATCAAATTGCCATTTAACCGTCTTACTCTATCGACGTTCACAGAGCGGAAACGTAACGTGATGTATGAGGCGCTCGCGCACTTACGCTCTTTTAAATATTGCCAATATACAGGGTGTTTGGTAATTCGATACATTCCTTCTAAGGAGTCATTCTAGAGCTAATTTGCAACAAATTTGTCATAACGAACTATGGGTCGAAAATCAATAGTTTTTGAGTTATTTAAGTTTTAATATTTTTTTGAAATTTTCTGTCTGGTTACCAAAAAATTATAATTATAAAATAACTACTCCACTCTGGGTACTTAATCAGCGATTTTCTAATAGCTGACGAATGAGAGACTACTTTAAAAAAATATGTGCGATGAAAATATTCGTAATCTCAGAAATAAAAGGTCATAAATCACAGGTTATGCAAAAAAACCCACAAAATTTATTTAAATCGAAGAGGATTACTTAAAAAAAAATTATGCCACGTGGCATGAAAATTATAGGAATATCTTCATCATTTCATAAGCTTTCAGAAAAGGTACAAATGTTGTACACTTACACACAAGTTACATTTTTTTTATCAGATTCTAATTCTAGTTCTAATTCCAAGTTGTTGATTCCTTGTTGTTGTTCTAAATTGTTCGTTATTTTTTATTTGTGCCTGCAGTAATGGCTGCATTCACTCGTGAAGAATACGCTGATATTCTGTTTTGCTATGGATTTTGCTTTGCGACGGGGCGGCGTTAACGCTGCGGCACAAAGGGAATACGCGCATCCTTACCCTGATCGTCGTACTTATACCTAATGTAAGAGTGTTTTCTGGGTCATACCGGCACCTCCGAGAAATCGGCAGTATTAATCGAAGGCAGGCAGTGCTGGCAGACCAGGTGTAATTCCGCCTGAAGATGAGGAGGAAGTATTGGAGTTTTTCAGAAGAGATCCTACTACTTGAATTAGAGCTGGAGCCAGGCGCCTTGGATTAAGCCAGCCATTATTTACTTGATATCTGATAAAAAAAATGTTACTTGTGCAAGTGTACAACATTTGTACATTTTCTGAAAGCTAATGAAATGATGAAGTTATTCCCATAATTTGCATGCCACGTGTCATAATTTTTTTTAGTAATCCTCTTCGATTTAAATAAATTTTGTGTTTTTTTTTTGCATAACCTGTGATTTATGACCTTTTATTTCTGAGATTACGGATATTTTCAGCGCACATATTTTTTAAAGTAGTCTCTCATTCGTCAGCTATTAGAAAATCGCTGATTAAGTACCCAGAGTGGAGTAGTTATTTTATAATTATAATTTTTTTGTAACAAGATGAAAAAAAAAAATAATTTAAACCCTAAATAACTCTAAAACTATTGATTTTCGACCCATAGTTTATTGGGACAAATTTGTTGCAAATTAGCTGTAGAATGACCCCTTAGAAGGAATGTATCGAATTACCAAACACCCTGTATAGAAGAATTCTAATCGCACTATCCCTTTTCCGTTCACGCAGTTTGCATCTGCACGTCTTATTCTAGCCTTATGTTACGTGTGTGTGTAAAATTTTAGCTTAGTGTGCATCTGTGAGAGAGATTCTCTTTCTACCGTCAAAATGTATAACGAGGGTCTGTCCAGAAAGTAGAATGTCGTTGGGACGGACAGGCGGACTGACGGACGGCGGCGGCGCGGCGTAGCGTAGGTTTAGTTATAAGGTTCCGTACAGTTAAGGAAACCTAAAAACAGGCCAAGTGCGAGTCAAACTCGAAATCAAACTCACCACGCAATGATTGTACACTTTGTAAGCGCTGTGGATAATTCTCGATATAGCTTGTTTCTTGAGAGGACATATCCACTGAATGCTGGCGTGCATCAGTGGTTGAGATGGACGGTGATGTTTGCTGAAACAACGATGCACATTCATCACTATTGACAGCTGCGTCAATATTTGCGCCAGATTAAAGATTTTTAGTAAATTTTTTTGTAAGGACTTCATGCGTCTTTAGCACAGACTAAAGATTGTCTTTAGCTGACTGAATATGGCAAGTAACGCAATGATGTCTATGAATTTCCTTCCTTATCTGCCAGTTTATCAGCCTCGGTTGTGACGGTGTTATGCATCAGCGTTCGACCGTCGAAATTAAAGCACACCGGGCGCGGTTCGACTTTCATGGGTAGGCCATGGTTTTCTTACACTTAAAAACTGTAAGTCCCTTCCCTTGCCTTACTAGGTAGGTGGTAGGATTTAACACGTCCCGATTGGTACCTACCACCGCACTGAATGTCTATCGAAGATAGTTCGTGTTTTCCGCCCATCAGGTCTATTCTTGTAAATTCTGACAGCGGACTCAGCGCTGAAGTGGCGCTGAGAGCCACTTTCTAAAGTGGCTCTCAGCGCCACATCAGCGCTGAGTCCGCTGTCAGAATTTACAAGAATAGACCTGCAGTTCAGTGTACCCAATGAGACAAAAGGGAAGCCACCGACATGGCACCTAGTTCACAAAGTTATGATGAGCTGACCCTCCCAAATGTCCCAAATCTCTTCAGACATTTTGGGGCCCTGGGGCTGACATCACGGGTTAAATTAATAGGTCATAATATAGTCAACCGTGTCAGGTGTAAAAAAAAACTAACCATTTTGCCACATGTACAATGCCACATAGAAAGAATATGAATAATATCTTCTTGAGTTGTGGGATCGTGTTCTAAAGTATCTTCTTGCAAATTACATTCGCACTTATTTATCTGAAAACGAACGTAATTGTTTAGTAATGTTGTTTATCGACCTATTTATTAGGTATTTATTATCTGAACCCGCCGCTGCCGATTTTTAGGTTTCCGCGCCCGGTAGGGAAGCTTAATAAGATTTCGCCGTCCGTCCATCTGTCTGTCCTACCCGTAAAGGCACCGAGCATCGTAAAGGGCTGGTATCTTTTGAAACTTTATTTCTATAAGTAGCCGGTTGAAATTTTCACAGAATATGTTATGTATTATGTATGGCTGATATCGTATCAAACAATAAAATAATAAATTAAAAAAGTAAAAAATTAATGGACTCTCCATACAAGAAACTTGTTGCGTAAAATTCGAGGTCTGTGGTTTCTGCAACGGTTTTTTGTTTTTGCTCTGTCGTAAAAACAAAACTTGTCAAACTTGGTGAGAGTATTATACACGGTGTTGCAGTTGCCCCCGTAATATTTTTAACTGACATAAGGGGGTTATTCTATATGTGAAACTAAAAAACTTCTGTGAAGAAAAAGAATTTTTTTAATAAAAAAAAAATTATTTTTTCCACATAAATTCTAATTACCTATTCTCAAAATGTATGGAGAAAAAAATTTTTTTTTCTTCAAATAAAAAAGTCGTAGAACAAAAGTTGTTCTATTTCACATACAGAATCACCCCCTTTCGGGTTTTACGGTTGGGGTTGCAACACCGTGTATACACAGTGCAAACTCTAAAAGTAAAACAACAAATCGTCGTTGCAAATTTAAAATCTCCTATGTGTCATTTTTACCTAAAATGAGTTTTGCAGATATTTGAAAAGCCAATTTGAAAAGCTACCTTATGCAAAAACTCCCATGTGAATATCATATTATTTCACTGACTGAGGTCCAATTTATAAAATATCTTATGTGTCAGCCCACATTTAATTGTTCATCAAAATCTTCTATGTGTCTGATGGACACATAAGAGGTTATAGCAAAGAGCTTTTGATACGTCATTGGGTTATAGTAGTAATTTTGTTAAAAAAATTGTAAATTAAAATCTCCTATGTGATCAATCGATGTCAAGTGCGGCTATATCACAACCATTTATTATTAGAAAGGGAGCACAATATTACGCCAGCACGAGATAAAGTAAGATGGCTAATTAGAAACAAACTATTGGTTACTTACTAGGCAAGATCACGTGTTACTCGCCTCGAGTTAGGCCACTATTTTTTTTTTATTTTATCAAAATTTGTGATTGTTTTGTCCAAGATCTCTAGAAAATATTCCACTGCCTACAGACAATGAAATTCAACATCCGGTCAGGTCTACGCAGATTAATGAAATTCAAGGAAATATTGTGCAGGCGAACAAAAAGGCTAGGGCTTTAGGAAAGCCTACCTCCGATTTAAGAAAATACCTGAGGGTAAAGCGAGCTGTCAAACCACGTTGCTCGCATACAAAGTTGAATACAGATTCAGAATCAAACGCATTACGGAAGAAGACCGTGAAAGGATTCGTTTGTGCTTTTGGAATCTCAAGACATGGGCGGAAATGTATTGTCAAGTATTGATACAAACGATACCTAAACACATTGATTTGTTTCAATTCATTTCCTTTAAAAAAACTCCGATGTGACAACAAATTTGCAAGTAAAATCTCCCATGTGTATGAAAAACAATTAAATAGGGTTTTCTATCTAAGTCACTTATTGTGAAAAAACAATTCCTCTTTCCGTACATTTCAAATACATGGTTTGTCCAAATAACCAAAGCAGGAAAAATATTTTCTAAGAATTTTTTTCAGTAGACAGTTTTTTTCGTTTTTCTCGAAAAGTTACTTTTTACACATAGGAGATTTTAAATTTGCAACGACGAAATAATAAAAACCGGCCAAGTGCGAGTCGAACTCGCGCACCGAGGGTTCCGTATCGCCATGTCATGGTCAGCGCCACTCACGCCATCTATGGCGTGTTAATGAAATGCTTCATATTAGTTAAAATTCATGATTAGTTAAAATGCTTCATACTCTTTTCGGTAGATGACGCGCATATACTTTTTAGTTTCTTCTATGGGAACCCCCTTGAATTTTTGACTTTTTCTAATTTTTATTATTTGTTGTTATATCGGCCATAATAACACATATTCTGTGAACATTTCAACGGGCTACCTATAACGGTTCAAGAAATACAGCCCTCGGACAGACAGACAGACAGACAGACGGCGTAGGCTTAGTAATAGGGTCCCGTATCGGATACAGAACCCTAAAAACCGATCAAATACGTGGTGGTACGGAAACCTCGGTGCGCGAGTCCGACTCGCACTTGCCCGGTTTTGTACTTACGGACGGTTCATCCAATAGCTTTAATTGCAAGCCTTCAACGTTTTCTATCACTGGCAATACTTTCGGTTGCAATACCGTGTATCTCTGGCAGCTCAAAGGCTGTTTCAAAATATCAATTTGCTTTTTCGGAGCTCTTGCTGCTTTTATAAGGGGACAGTGAGCAAATACTTCTAGTAATGCATCTTTTTTCTCCAAGCACGGAACAGTCACCACTTTTAGTGAAAAACCTCTATCAGGCACTTCGATATCGGCTACCTGAAAAAAAATTTGTATTGGTGTAAACATTGAAGAATTTCGTAACTCTTCGTTCTCGAGGTTCACATATTTTTAGGATTTTAGGATGTAGAGATGTGAAATATTCGAGTAAAAAGCGCGGCACATCTTACTTGAACATCCAATAGAGATATTTTCTTTTTGCTAGATTTCTTTTGGGTAGTCCCGACTGGTTGGCCAGTGAGCGACAGCAAAGGAAATGCAAGATCGCAATCCTCTATGCACCAGTTGTTAGCAATGTTCATTAATTCATCGAACGTGTTCTTTTGGTATTCGTTAAATTTCAAATTCATCATAAGATATTCGCTGGTCGGTTTTGCTGAAATAATATTTTGTAATTTATTTTTATTATTGACAAATTTAACGGATTTAATACAAATAATATGTTATTATTCATAGCATACAAGTCTTGATCTCAGTTTTCTTTGATGTAGCAGTCATCGATTCAGTTTGATCTTTCTTCAGTTTCCTTGTTGACGAAAGTTCAAGAGCTCGCACCGACTTAGTGCTATCTGTGGACATGGTTAAAGATGTGCTGCATTTACATAGACATGCTTTATTTATTGTTTCGACTAAACTTAATTAACATAAACAGTTATTACCTTTTAGTGTGGCATTATGCTTTACCGGTTTCCCTACTGATCTGAAAAAGAAATGAAAAAAAAAACCATTTGAATTGCGCATTATCATAATATAAGGTTGGACTGATGCAATCAACATTATATTTATATTTCAGAATTAAAATGAAAAATCTGAATGATGTTCGCTTGGCTGTAATCAACAGGTCGGTTAATTAGCCTGGTTTTCTTTCTTTGCTGAAATTGATTTCTTACAGTTTTCGGTTTTCCAAACATTTTTTTCGGCGCTCCTCCAGGCCTATGTTCACATACACTTGTCGTAATTCGGGAGATGAGTTCTCGTAGTCCGACGCGTCCATCTCCTCAAATTCTTCTATCAGCTGTTGCACCTCAGATTCATTCATTTCCGATGAAATCTCACTGCAAGAAATTTTTAATTTCATCTATGTAGATTTTCATAACAATTTCTTTTCCGCCCGGTTTAGGCCGCCGCCGGTCCGGTCACGAAGTTGCCAGTTATGAGGCTCTTCCCCATGAGACTGTGTAATAACTTAGTCATCAAGTCATTATAGTCTAGTGGTCTTCACAATGATTAGGTACGTATACACCTTGCCTACGGAGGAAAGCTACGGAGGAATATTTTGAACTTGAGAATATTTTTATTTATAACATACTGATGTGAAGTTAATTTGTGATTATGAATTGTTCCACGGCTTACGTGGTCAGTTGATCGTTTTGTAGCTCTCTTTCTTCGTATAAGAGTGCCCACTTGCTGAATTCGCTGTGGCATATCATGAGCTGCACTTCCTTCACTCGCGGTTTGCACTTGAGCATGGTCGTAAGGGCCTGTGCTGGTTGCTTCAGTATCGAGCTGGTGAGGTTGTCCACCACGAAACCTTCGGCGAACCGCGGCGCAGAGAAGAACTCCTTCATCAGATCTATTAGTAGCTCCTGAAATATAATTTAGGTGTGTACATTAAGTATGCGTGTTAGACATTGCAGGAATCAACATTTTGATTCTAAAATAACTGACATTTTTTAGGCGTTTGACTTAGATGATGCCTCAGGGTACCGCACCAAGACATATATGCATAGGGTTATATACCTTATTTACGAGTATTTTCTGAGTATGATCTTACAATTTAAATCTACCGCATGGTTCAGCGAGGTACTTTTTATTGAATAATACTTATGTAGGAACTAAAGAACTTAAATACTGAACTTACCATCGGTAGCAGTAAAGAGGAGCCGCCCATATCGGCAGCGGAGGAGCCCTGAGACTTTCTGCGCTTCTTATCTGCACTGGCCTTGGATCGAGGTGTTCCAGGCTGCTTGGTGGTGCAGATTGTGTTCAGCATCTTTTGTATTGTGTCATAGTCGTATTTGTTTTCATCTTGAATAAAACGTTTTTGTTTACCGATCATAATTTGGCAAGGGACACATTGCATTGCGGCCATTAGTTCTATCGATATGGCCGAGTTCTATTCGTTCCCACTTCCCAGTAGTAACTGGGAGGTGGGAACGAAGGTGTTTTCATACACACATTAAAGTGAATGCCGTTTTTGTGAAGTCCTGATCAACTTGTTAGTCAAACAGAATGCATCATTCACACGTTTTCCTATACATATAATAAAATCGTAGACTTACTGTGTCTGTACATTAAATATTTTTGCAAAACAATAACTGGGGGACGGAAGGAATAAGTAATAGAACGTAAAAATATAGTTTTTGAAATTTTTGTCTGTTTGTCGGTTTGTCGGTTTGTTGGTTTGTTGGTTTGTTTGTTCGTTTGTGCTCGCATCACACAAAAACCACTCATTGGATTAAAAATCTAATTACTACAAAAAATGAAGCTTTATTCTGAGTAACATTTAGAGTTTATTTCATCAAAATCAACTCACAGAATCAAAAGATATTAATTTTTTAAGTTAAGTTAGAAAATATCTTATAGCACACCACGCCCGCCAGTGCGCGCAGCGCCGCCGCGCGGCGTCTCGCGCGGATGTTTTGTTTAGTGTCTTGGAAAAGAAACACGACTGCTGTAGACTGGTGAGGTGAGAGTGAAAAATTTCCTGTGTGCAATTTTTATCTGTTTTTATAATTTGTATTATTTAATAAAAAAAAAACATATTTTTATGATATTTCGACAAATTTGTCGTCTTCAGATAAAATTGTTTATATAATTTAATAAGTCAAATACTGAATGACAGATGGCGCTGTTATCTGGTAATTACATTTATTAGTTCTTTCTTCATTTTTCTTCCTTTCATTTCATTTTTCCCTATTACTAAGCCTACGCCGTCTGTCTGTCTGTCTGTCCGTCCGTCCGCCTGTCTGTCCGAGGGCTGTATCTCTTGAACCATAATAGGTAGCCCGTTGAAATTGTCACATAATATGTGTTATTATGGCCGATATAACAGCAAATAATAAAAATAAGAAACATTAAAAAATTCACGGGGGAACCCCCGTGAATTGAAATAGAAGAAACCAAAAAGTGTATGCGCGCGCGCCATCTACCGAATATATTATGAAGAATTTAAACTAATAATGACATTTAATTAATATTCAGCATTTCATAACATGCCATCTAGACGGCGTGAGTGGCGCTAGCCATGACATGGCGATAAGGAACCCTCAGTAGCTCAGTGGTGCGGTCGGTCGACTGTTGATAAGCAACCCTGAGCGCGGTCAGTACTTGGATGGGTGACCGCTCCACCGTTGGAGGCTGACCGTGGTTCGGATTCCACATTAAACTGTAGGTCCCTTCCCTTCTTACCTTACTAGATGGTAGGGTTTATCCCACCCGGGTTGATACCACCGCTCTGAATGAAACGTCGCTCGAAACGGCTATGTAAATAGTTCGTCTTTCTGTCCAGTTCAGTGTAGCTGACATGAAATGAAGGGAAGCACTGACATGGCACCTAGCTCACCCGGTGTTATGGGCTGACATCACGGATGTTTTAGGTGATGTAGCCAACCGTATCTGTTTCCATGAAAAAAAAAGTGTTTTTATCTTAGCGGCTTATGTGCGGCCACGAGGTCTGCTGAACTCTGAAGTGGACGTAGTCGTGCCTTATTTTACAGAGAAGCGTTATTGTAGACAAGCTGTGCCCGCGGCTCCGCCCGCTCTCATATTTCACTTCACTGCTAACCTCATAAGCTATTTAGCGTGATAGTAAGTAGCCTATAGTTGATGGGAAGAATCAAGCTATCCGTAGAATTTTGTTTTATTAAAATCGGTTCAGTGGTTCTCGAGTTATAAGCGGACAGACAGACAGTCAGACAGAAAGCAGACGTTGGATTTTATTATACGTATAAGTCGGTTCAGTGGTTCTCGAGTTATAAGCGGACAGACAGACAGTCAGACAGAAAGCAGACGTTGGATTTTATTATACGTAAGGAAGGAAGGAAGGATTATAATGCGAATCAAATCTATAACCTGCCCAATTAAAAAAAACCAAAACAATTGAATCATACTAACAAACGGACAGACCGAGTCACGTTGTGTTTTATAACAGGCTGAGAAAGATCAAGTCCACGCGGACGTAGTCGCGGGCACAGCTAGTATAAGAGGCCACTTAGAATTCCTGGCCTTTGCTTGCTGTGGATACACTTGGCGTATGGTCATCCGATGCAAGGACATTCGGAGACGACCTAGGGAAGCTCCCCATCGACCGACGACCAAGTCTTTCTTACCATATACCATATCACTCACGCTGAATCCCGAAAATCGGGGTAAGCAGAGTTATCGGTGTTGTGCTGCAAGAACTCTGGTAAATTACAGCACAACACCGACCACCACGTTTCGCAAAGTATTCGAACAAGATTCAATCGATCAAGTAGCAAGTAAGGCACGAAGACCCACCTGCTGCATGACTCGGTGGAAGTACCGTGCCAAGGTGAGAGGTGGCGAGCCTTTCGCCCTTTAGCACGGCATCTTGTCCTTATCCCTTTGTCGCCTTTTACGACATGCATGGGGAGAGGTGCAGTGGGGCTATTCTTTTTAAGTACCGGCCCCACACGGTACTTTAAGTACCGGCCCCACACGGTAAGTCTTTCTTCTATCAGCGAATAGTGCTAGCAGTTCAAATAGGGGCAATACTTGCAGAGTATTGGGCACTGTGGGGGAGCCGGTTGATGTGGACGAAATATCTAGACACACGGCAGTGTGTCAGCCAAGTTCGCAAAGCAAAAGGGCGACACACCGGCCGAGGGTTATATTACACGAACCATCTCGGGCCACTTTCGACCCCCCCATAACTTAAAATGTATTTGACCTACACACTTGAAATTTTCAGTGTCTAGTAAGACCCTCTCCTAATTACCAAATCTGAAATTTAAATAAAACCCCTCTTACCATTCGCGAGATAATAACGTCCGAAAATCACTATTTTTATCACTGACTCACTCACCCATCAAAAGTTTAGACTACTTCCAGGTGACCCATGAAGTTAAAAATTGGGGTGGAGGTAGGTTATGGGACGAATATAAAGGAAAAAGTCTGAAATCGTCATATTAAGTCAAAGTTGGGGAGAGATGCAGTGGGGCTATTCTTTTTAAGTACCGGCCCCACACTGTACTGCATCTCTCACCATGCATGTCGTAAAAGCCGACTAAGGGATAAGGACAAAATGCCGTGCTAAAGGGCCACAGGCTCGCCACCTCTCACCTTGGCACAGTACTTCTACCGAGTCATGCAGCAGGTGGGTCTTCGTGCCTAGTGCCTTACTTGCTGCTTGATCGATTGAACCTTGTTCGAATACTTTGCGAAATGCGGTGGTCGGAGTTGTGCTGTAATTTACCAGAGTTTTTGCAGCACAACACCGATTACTTATTTACTGATTACTGCCCGGTTAGAAAATTTGAAGCATTTAATGACTATATAAATGAAATAATAAATGACACATTCTCTATTAAGAAAACAAAAACCAAGGTAACTGATATAACATGGGTAACCAAAGACCTTAGGAAGTCTTTCCAAAGGAAAAATGAATTATTAAAAGACTTACGCTCGAACGCCACGAGTGAAAAACATTCGTTTTATAATGAGTATAGGAAGATATTAAAAAAATTTATAAATCTGGTAAAAATAATAACAGACAAAAGACAAATAATGAACTCAAATAATATGTCAAAAACAGTATGGAATATAATTAAAAAACGCACAAATAAACAAAATATTATTAAAAATGAAAATGTTGTATTACTAGATAAAAACAAAGAAATAACAGACCCAAAAAGAGTAGCTTAAATATTTAATCAATTCTACATAAATGTTGGTAGACCTGACAGTATAAACAAATGCAATAGCTATATTTACTAGCTATGTTACTAAAAAATAATAATAAGGAAACCACCAACTCTTTTTATCTTGATTATATTACTAAAAACGAAGTGGAAAAAATCATTAGAGGTTTGAAAAACAGCAAGAGCATAGGATACGATGGACTGAGAACCGATGTATTAAAAGAAAATGTTAATATGTTAAGCGAGCCCTTAGTAAATATGTTTAATGCTTGCATTAAACACGGAATGTATCCAGACAAATTAAAGATTGCGTAAGTAATCCCTCTTTTCAAAAAAGGGGACAAACAGGATGTTTCAAATTATCGACCGCTATCCATATTGTCACCTTTAACAAAAGTTTTTGAAAAAATTATAGCTAATAAAATTTTTCAATATTTTGAGAAACGTAATATATTCACGAACAAACAGTACGCATATAGAAAAAATAAATCAACCACAAATGCAATAAAAGAACTAATAGGAAATGTAATTGAAAGTTTGGAATCAAGAAAAAAAATTGCTGGATTATTTTGCGACTTGAGCAAGGCATTTGACTGCGTATGCCACAACATTTTATTTAAAAAATTGGAATACTATGGAATACGGGGACAACCATTGGAACTACTCAAGTCGTACCTTACTAACAGAAAACAATACGTTGAAATAAATACTTATAATAAACAGGGATCAAAAATACCTATCCAATACATACATAACATACATAACTCACGCTTTTGTATCGCGACAATCAGGGTAAGCAGAGTAATCGGTGTTGTGCTACAAGTTCATACATACATACACATACATAACGTCACGCCTGCCTGCCTCCCAGTGGGGCAGGCAAAGACAACGGACCCAACCCACGCAAACAACCCAAACCCCACGCGCCACGATCCTAACACACTTTTGCCGCCTCTTCCACTCATAATGTTCTTCATACATGCTCGTCGGTTACGGGTACTACGCACCTGACCCCTTTCGAGCACATGCCCGATCTGGTCCAGGTACGTATCCAATCTGGACTAGAAATTATTAAATATGGTGTACCGCAAGGCTCAGTACTAGGTCCACTACTATTTCTTATATTTATAAACGAACTTCCCAATAGTCAAAAAGTGCTATTACAGTTGCACAATAAGTGCAAACACAGAATACGAACTAAAAAAAAATATGAAAATAACTTTAGAGGAATTAACACATTGGTTCGATTGTAACAACTTAAAATTAAATATGACAAAGAGCCAATATATTATGTATTATATATAAAACTAGAAATATTAATGTAGATGCCATTGAGTTCGATACTAAATTGGAAAAAAAGAATGATGAGACGTTTCTAGGAATAGTAGTAGATAATAGCTTAAAGTGGAAACAACAAATAGAAAAGGTATGTAAAAAACTGGTCGGTGCATGCCATGCGCTAAAGACTCTTAAGACCACAACGGCGATGTCTACACTAAGGATAGTCTATTTTTCCTATGTTGAATCTGTAATAAGATATGGATTAGAACTGTGGGGTGCAGGAACAGAGGTAAATAAAGTGTTAAAGCTACAAAAAAAGGCCGTAAGAATTATAACTGGATCAAAGTGGGACGCAACGGGTAGGCCACTTTTTAAAGAATTAAAAATATTGACGGTAATAAACCTATATATATATATACTTAGCCTCGAAATATATGCCAATAGAAAAGATTTAATCAAGGAAGGAACTCAGCAAGCAAGATATGTATTAAGAGACAGAAAGAAATTTATAGTGCCTCGTGCGAAACTAAATTTAAAGAGGAAAAGCCGAAGTTACTTATCAATAAAAATATTTAATAGTTTGCCTAATTTTATCAAATTGTCTGATACATTCAATAAGTTTAAATCTGAACTAAAAGAATATTTGACCAGTAATCCTTTTTATTTTCTTGATGAATATTTTAAAGCATGTATAAATAAATTAACAAATGTGTAATTTATCAGTTATTAAAGAATTGTAGATTTATAGAAGGTTATAACAAAAATATTGTTTTTTTTTTCTACTTGCTCGTGCAGTTGTTATATTTTATTAAATTTTAAATTGTATTTTATATTCTTAATTTGTGAGACTGTCTGAAATTGGCTATTGGCTATTGGCTAGATTTATCAAAGATTGATTTTGTGTTTGTTTTACTTATAGATTAAGCTATTTATTGAGTTTAATAATAAACTCATTTTTGAAATTTCAATGTACGTTTTTTAAATGAGAGATTATTTGAAATCTGTATTATTTTCCTTGTCAATTACTGTATTTTGTATTGTTAATTGTAATATTGTATGCCCATGGGTGTTACCACAATAATTAAATAAATAAATAAATAAATAAATAAATACTCTGCATTTAAAAAAACAGAAGATATATACTTGACAAAAAGTAATGATATCCTACCAAAACATAAATGTGAAAAAATAGCCAAGTACGCAATAAAAATACTTGCAAGATAAGCACTCGGATAACGGCTTCTCTAATAAAAGAAGTGAGATCTAACTGGATACCAAGTTCTTTCGAAGTTCCTTTAAATAATAGCTCCTGTTATGCATAACGTTCTTCAGTTGCTTTAAAAGAAAATTAGTTATGGTCTTTGCTACTCAATAGTGCGACTTGGCAAGTTTTCTCTTATTCAAATTTATCTAATTTAACTAGTTACTTGTCAATGAAATACTTGACTAAATTGTTCTCAAACTCAAAGATTAAAGTAGGTAGATAAAAACTTGCCAAGACAAACTTGCCAAGAAACAACACGGGCAGTAATCGGTGGTCGCTTCCCGTATTGAGAGCGTTTTCAAGAGCATTTTCAAATTTAGAACATGTACCTACCGGTCGCGCGGGCACTCTTGCAAATTATCCCTAATTTTGTCGTTCTGTTCTGTCTCTGCGCCTAATTTTGGCCACATAGTGAATGATTTGTATGACATATGTGGTCACCGAGCATACCTTGAGAATACCTACGGGAGTGGCAACCGTCGAGCGCTAATATATAGGAAAATTAGCCGCGTGTTAGAGCATTTGCACTAACATATAGCGCTGCTGCGGGATCGACCGTCAGTGCACTCGCGACTTGGGAACGAAGAACACGTATATGTGCACTACGCAAAATGGCGATTTGTGCAGTTCGTGCGTGTCGAAAGAGCTCAAGATCATCAGGAATGACAAAAGATGGCGTAACCTTTCATAATTAGGTCATTTTAATGATAATACAATGCTTAAAGCGTGTAAAATACAAAAATTCCGCGAGTTAGGAGCACGACTGCGCGCCATACTGGGCGCGTACACATGATAGGCAAATTTGACAGACTGGAAAGAAATTTGAAATCAATTATTGTATATGGGTGTTGTTAGTTTTTTTATTGCAATGACATGGATGAATTCAATTTATAATATGTATTGTTATTATTTCTTTAATATTACGTTTTCTATTTTTTATAATTATAAAACAAATATACCTATACAAAACTAATATATTGTATATTATGTATAAGTATTATTATTATCAGTGATAGGAATAGGTAGGACTTATTTACCTAAACTTCGAGGAACAGAGTAAAAAATTGAGACTTCCTTACGACAATATTTTTTTCCGGTTTAATAATACCTATTCATGGTGTTATAATTTCGCGATTTTAAAAAAGTGGCCGCCATTTTGAACTTTTTAGTAACTGGACAGATTGCTTTCAAAATCGACATCTGGGTGTCAGTGTGGACTCTGAATACGAATTTGTAGTCAAATTTAAAAAAAGTAGCCGCCATTTTGAAATTTTTAGTTACTGGACTGATTGCTTTCAAAATCGATATCTGGGTGTCTATGTAGGCTCTGAATACGAATCCGTTGTCAAAATTTAAAAAAGTCACCGCCATTTTGAGCTTTTTAGTTACTGGACCGATTACTTTCAAAATCGATATCTGGGTGTCTGTGTGGGCTCTGAATACGAATCTGTAGTCAAAATAAAAAAAAGTGGCCGCCATTTTGAACTTTTTAGTTACTGGACCGATTGCTTTCAAAATCGATATCTGGGTGTACGTGTGGGCTCTGAATACGAATCTGTAGTAAAAATAAAAAAAAAGTGGCCGCCATTTTGAACTTTTTAGTTACTGGACCGATTGCTTTCAAAATCGATATCTGGGTGTCTGTTAGGGCTCTGAATACGAATCTGTAGTCAAAATTTAAAAAAAGTGGCCGCCATTTTGAACTTTTTAGTTACTGGACCGATTGCTTTCAAAATCGATATCTCGGTGTCTATGTAGGCTCTGAATACGAATCCGTTGTCAAAATTTAAAAAAGTGACCGCCATGTTGAGCTTTTTAGTTACTGGACCAATTACTTTCAAAATCGATATCTGGGTGTCTGTGTGGGCTCTGAATACGAATCTGTAGTCAAAATAAAAAAAAGTGGCCGCCATTTTGAACTTTTTAGTTACTGGACCAATTGCTTTCAAAATCGATATCTGGGTGTCTGTGTGGGCTATAAATACGAAGCCGTTGTCAAAATTTAAAAAAGTGGCCGCCATTTTGATCTTTTTAGTTACTGGACCGATTGCTTTCAAAATAGATATCTGGGTGTCTATGTAGGCTCTGAACACGAATTCGTTGTCAAAATTTAAAAAAGTGACCGCCATTTTGAACTTTTTAGTTACTGGACTGATTACTTTCAAAATCCATATCTGGGTGTCTGTGTGGGCTCTGCAATTTAAAATTATACAGATTTGTATTCAGAGCCCACACAGACACCCAGATATCGATTTTGAAAGCAATCGGCCCAGTAACTAATAAGTTCAAAATGGCGGCCACTTTTTTTAAATTTTGACAACGGATTCGTATTCAGAGCCCACACAGACACCCAGATATCGATTTTGAAAGCAATCGGTCCAGTAACTAAAAAGTTCAAAATGGCGGCCACTTTTTTTAAATGTTTACTACAGATTCGTATTCAGAGCCCACATATACACCCAGATATCGATTTTGAAAGCAATCGGTCCAGTAACTAAAAAGTTCAAAATGGCGGCCACTTTTTTTAAATGTTTACTACAGATTCGTATTCAGAGCCCACACAGACACCCAGATATCGATTTTGAAAGCAATCGGTCCAGTAACTAAAAAGTTCAAAATGGCGGCCACTTTTTTTAATTTTTTACTACAGATTCGTATTCAGAGCCCACACATACACCCAGATATCGATTTTGAAAGCAATCGGTCCAGTAACTAAAAAGTTCAAAATGGCGGCCACTTTTTTTAAAATTTGACAACGGATTCGTATTCAGAGCCCACACAGACACCCAGATATCGATTTTGAAAGCAATCGGTCCAGTAACTAAAAAGTTCAAAATGGCGGCCACTTTTTTTAAATGTTTACTACAGATTCGTATTCAGAGCCCACACATACACCCAGATATCGATTTTGAAAGCAATCGGTCCAGTAACTAAAAAGTTCAAAATGGCGGCCACTTTTTTTAAATGTTTACTACAGATTCGTATTCAGAGCCCACACAGACACCCAGATATCGATTTTGAAAGCAATCGGTCCAGTAACTAAAAAGTTCAAAATGGCGGCCACTTTTTTTAAATGTTTACTACAGATTCGTATTCAGAGCCCACACATACACCCAGATATCGATTTTGAAAGCAATCGGTCCAGTAACTAAAAAGTTCAAAATGGCGGCCACTTTTTTTAAATGTTTACTACAGATTCGTATTCAGAGCCCACACATACACCCAGATATCGATTTTGAAAGCAATCGGTCCAGTAACTAAAAAGTTCAAAATGGCGGCCACTTTTTTTAAATTTTGACAACGGATTCGTATTCAGAGCCCACACAGACACCCAGATATCGATTTTGAAAGCAATCGGTCCAGTAACTAAAAAGTTCAAAATGGCGGCCACTTTTTTTAAATGTTTACTACAGATTCGTATTCAGAGCCCACACATACACCCAGATATCGATTTTGAAAGTAATCGGTCCAGTAACTAAAAAGTTCAAAATGGCGGTCACTTTTTAAATTTTGACAACGGATTCGTATTCAGAGCCTACATAGACACCCAGATATCGATTTTGAAAGAAATCGGTCCAGTAACTAAAAAGTTCAAAATGGCGGCCACTTCTTTTTTATTTTGACTACAGATTCGTATTCTGAGTCCACACAGACGCCTAGATATCGATTTTGAAAGCAATCGGTCCAGTAACTAAAAAGTTCAAAATGGCGGCTACTTTTTTAAAATTTTGACTATAGATTCGTATCCAGAGTCCACACAGACGCCCATATATCGATTTTGAAAGAAATCGGTCCAGTAACTAAAAATATCAAAATGGCGGCCACTTTTTTAAATTTTTACTACAGATTCGTATTCAGAGCCCACCCCGATACCCAGATATCGATTTTGAAAGCAATCGGTCCAGTAACTAAAAAGTTCAAAATGGTGGCCACTTTTTTCAAATCGCGAAATCCATGAATATTATTAAACCGGAAAAAAATATTGTCTTAAGGAAGTCTCCAATCTTTTACTCTGTTCCTCGAAATTTAGGTAAATAAGCCCTACTTATTCCTATCACTGATTATTAGTACAACTTTTCAAAAATATTAAAACAACAGTCTTATTTAATTTTTCAATATTTTTTTTTTGATTCAAACAATAATATTCGTTCAGTAAAAACTATTTGAAATAATATTACAAATAACAATTTCAAAATTCACAAATATACCGCATCATCATTGTCCGTCAGACTGGCATTCGTAGTGATCCCGTCAAGTTGCCGTCAAGCAAGGCTTCCGATTGGTCGGACGGTCGGCTCTTACTACCAGATACCCGAGCCAAGCCAGCGATAACAAACCTGTCGCTCGCCTTGCTCGCTCTGTCTCTCTCCATATCGCGGGGCGCGATATGGGTAACGGAGATAGACAAGTCACGTCATAAAAGATTAAATTGCGATTTCGATTTTCGTAGTAGTAGGGATTTTTGGCTAGCCGTGCTCCGATACAAACGCAGTAGCGTTGCGTCTCCCGTAGGTATTCTCCTTATATGTGGTATACCATTGGAAAGGGCGTAAACTAGCGAACTTTTTAAAAGAAAAAAAAAATGAAGCACTCAACTGCGGTCGGCCACCTGAAAGACTTTATCCAATCCCTCGAATCCTTAATCGCGCAATCCTTCGTTTGGTTCTTCGGCAAGTGATAAATAAATGATGTTTTGGTGGTTAAAAAAAAATAACCAGGGTTAATATATAGAAGATGCGTCGCGTAGCGACAGTTTCAAGTGGAATCCGAACCACAGCCAGCCGAACCATGGTCGTACGGCTACCCATCCAAAGTCCGACCGCACCCTGGTAGAAAATATAATTAGATGAAAGCGAAGCAGTGCGGTTACGGGACCCTCGGCACGTGAACACGGTTCACTTGACCACTTTTTTTTCACATGCAAACGCCGGTGCGCTGCCAGACGTCATAGTAGTGTTTTAAAAAGCACAGTATGAACAGAATATATACACATCAAAGGTTCACTTCACCTTATTGCGTATTCGAGGGCGGAGCAAGTCGCGCACCTCGAACAGCATACACAATCACTTTAATTCAACTCGCCGTCCGCATCGGCCGTCGTCAACAGTATCGTTGGATAGGTCTTAAAAATATGTAGGTATCATTGATTTTATAGGGGGAGTCAGATGTACCGTCAGCGATGTTTTAAAGGTAACATGAAATTAGTCTTCAATTATGTCCTAAGATGGCGCCAGGAGTATCGAATTTGAATTAAATAATTATTATATTTTTAAATCTGCTAATTATAGAACGATGCTAAGTGGGAACAGCATAGTTAAATTTAAAGATTATTTTATATTAAGTAGAAATTTCAAAATAGTGTATTTTAAGGTTTTCATAATTTTTCCAATAAATATTTTCATGTTTTGTCAGTCCGTGAGCTTGGCGGATAAAATGTATAATTTCGCCGCTTCTGCATCATAGATGTCAGACCAAAGTTAAGTTGTCCTATTTGTCTATAGATGGCATGCCTATTTCTTATTATATTTTTAGTTGCCAAATACCAAGAGGGTGAGTTTAATGTCTTTGCCAAATACCCACCAACCAAACCTGCGTGCAATTCAAATACGCGCGTGCGGTTAGGATAAAGTGGAGATACCTTCTTTAAAATTATATTTTTTTACCTCACCACCTTTGAAAACGGAAACAAACACGATGGATTAAATATAATAATAATAATAAAAATCGTTAGCCATTTATAAGAAAATCGACCTCAACGAAATAATTTGTATGACAGCTACCCTTATTTTTTTTAATTAAAAAAAACTAAAAAAGGTACCCCTAGATTATCATTTCAAACTACTAAATACGAATTTTGAACGAAATCGGTTGAGCAGTTTAGGCACAAGGTCGCTGGACGGACACACACACACACACACACACACATACATGTTTCTCAAAACCACTTTTTTGGGATCGTTGACAGATATATAGCCCAAATCTGTACTGTGTGGGGCCGGTACTTTAAAAGAATAGCCCCACTGCATCTCTCCCCGTGTATGTCGTAAAAGGCGACTAAGGGATATGACCCCCTTCTTATATTACTAGGTGGTAGGGTTTAACCCGCCCGGGTTGGTACCACCGCACTGAATGAAAGGTCGGTCCAAACGGCTATGTAAATAGTTTGTGTTTTCCGTCCAGTTCAGTGTAGTCGGCACGACCGAAGGGAAGCACTGACGTGGCACCAAGTTCACCCGGTGTTATGGGCTGACATCACGGATGTTGTAGGGGATGTAGCCAACCGTGTCAGTTTCAATAAAAAAAAAAAAAATCAGTCGCATTCTCAACTTCGACATTTTGGACGATCACAATACTTCCTTTCTCCTTACAGTCGCTCGAAAGTAAAAAGCCACCTCCATAGTTTTTAGCCGTTGCGGTAATTTATCGATCGACGCGCGACGTTCGCTTGTTTTGGAACACGCAAATGTTTGCGTGGAGCGTGCAGGCAAGCGATACGGGTTACTGCGCGTGGAAAAAGGATGACACAATATCGATGCGATCTCTTGAGACGGTCGGTTCTGTATTCACGCGATACGCACACTACCATAATCGCGGTGTCTCGTTTTAGTAATAGTTGAAGTATGAACAAAATGTCTTTGAGTATGAAGTCCGGGCACCGAATTAAAAAAAGTTGAGTCCAGGGCTATTTTTTCCATCTACGATGCTGCTGGTGGTGTTATACCAAAGAGATTAAAAGAGGGTGGGTTTAATGTATTTGTGATAAGCTTTACAGAATATATAAGTCAATGATATTTTATATAAAATTGTAAAATTGTAGATTTTACCGACGACGACACGACAACGAATAAAATAAAAAAATAGTAAATCTGATTTAAATGCAAAATTGATAATAAACCATCGCTTCTCTTATATTCTCTATCTTTTTCGGGAGGAAGGAAGGGATTCCTTCCTCGCCCATCTCTCACTCACCTCTCTCCCGGTCTTCTCTCCTCGATCCCGCCTTCCTCCCCTCCTTCCCCTCACCCTTCACGGACCCCCTCTTTGCCACCTTCCCTTTCGCCCATTCCCTCCCTCTCTCCCTACTTCCCTTCCTCCCCTCATGTCGCCCCTCCTTCCCATCACCCTCGCATTCCATTCCTCCCCTACTACCCCTCATCCTGTCCGCAACCCCCTCTTACCCCGCCCCTTCCCCCTTTCAACCTCTCACTCCCTCGATATCCATTCCTCCTCGTTCCCTCTACTACCTCCCTCCCCCACACCTACCCTCATTCACTAACCCTTCCTCCCTCCATACCTCTCCTCCTCTTCTTCTTTTTTTTATGGAAACTGACATGGTTGGATACATCACCTACAACATCCGTGATGTCGGACATGTCGTGCCGGCTATACTGAACTGGACGAAAAAAAACGAAAAAACTATTTACATCAAATCTCTTTGATTTACATAGCCGTTTCGACGTACGTTTTATTCAGTGCGGTGGTACCAACCCTAGTAAGGTAAGAAGGGAAGGGTGCTACAGTTTTACGTGGAATCCGAACCACGGTCAGCCTCAAATGGTCGAGCGGTCACCCATCCAAGTGTTGACCGCGCCCAGGGTTGCCTGCACCACTGAGCTACCCAGGCTGACAAACGTACCTCCCACCCACTCCCCCTTCTTTTCTCTCCCCCTTCCTCTTCCTGACCATTATTCATTATTTCTTACCAAAAGCAGTAACTATTGAGTAATCTGTGCCAAAAGCCTAGATAATAAATTTTCATATCCTTACCTAGAGAAATCATGGATTCCCCATACAAAAACTTTCACCCCTATTTCACCCCTTATTTTTAGGTTTCCGTATCCCTGTACGGAAGCCTATTACTAAGCCTCCGCAGTCTGTCTGTCCGTCCGTCCGTTTGTCTATCCGAGGGCTGTATCTCTTGAACCGTAATAGGAAGCCCGTTGAAATTTTCACAGAATATGTGTTACTATAGCGGATATAACAACAAATAAGCGGAGCTAGGTACAACCCAAGTACAACCAAAGAGTTTGTAAATTCTTTGGACCGGAGTAAAACCGCAAACAGGAAATTACAATCTTACACGTTCAACGCCACATGAAAAATCCAGTATTTCCGTTTGGGCCACGGGGCTCACCGCTCACCGGTGAGCCTTTCCTTACTGAACCATTCAGGGCATGGGGGTCACCGGTGAGCCGCGTGAGAGGGCCTACGTAAACGCTTCCTACAAGCCACAGAGCGCAGCTACAAAGCCAATATGGAAGTGAGCCGCATGGCCTTGTAGTCGAAGCGGACGGCGTGGTTTTCAAATCCAATAGAAACTTGTAGTTTTTTATTAAGTTAATTGTAACGATGCTAGGGCTGCTCTTAACGATAAGGTAGAAAATAATATTTGTATTAATAGAATTAATAAAACCAGAAAATAATAAGAAAATATTCGTCAAAATAAAAATGAACATAAAATTTTCTTCATTGCCAAATAAGAAGACATTATTTATTACGAAAATAATTTATGAAATTGAACAAAACAAAATATTTATGAAATTGAACAATCACAACATTATCACACTTCTTCAAAGGGTTTAACCATAAACAATAAAGAATTATCCGTGAGTCATGTTAAAACAAGGCAAACAAAGGAATGGTTTAGTTGGGCTGCTTTGGCAATAAGTGGATACTTTTTTCGACTTGGTTTTAGCCTGTTTGCTACCCATTATTGGTACGTTCTTTGCATAACATTGGTGACATGTTCTTCTCACTTTTCTGGCCAATCCCTCTTTCCTTTCCAGAGTGTGTTTCATTCTCTTCCGCCTTTCTATATGCATTTCATAGTCGCTATCCTCACTCTCCGACAAAAGAATTCGACAGCATCTTCTTTTCGTTGGTTGAACTACGTCTTCATAGAATCTATTCCGAAACTACGGTTCAGAAGATCTATCTCGATGTTTTCTAACTGCGTTAGCGCTTCTTGTGTTAACTCGAAATCTTCAAAATAATCATTTTTGGCGAGAAAAGCGTAAAACATCCTCAATTGTCGACGCAGCCGGACCGGGATTGATCGCTGCGTCCGCGGCGCGCGCGTAACGGGTGGGCCGCGGCGTGACCCCGCGGCTCCAGCCAACAGAAAAATACAAATCCTTCATAGGAGGCCACACGATCCACCCGTGAGCCTTCTGCTATATCTCGAAAATTAGACGGTAAAAGTCGCAAATTTTTATTTTCCTTACAAATTACCGCATTTTATAAACTTTGTGATGAAAATCTCAAGTTGATGAAAATTACGGATATAATGAGTTTGGCTTGGCCCGAACCGAAAAGTACGCTAGGCCCACCGGTGGGTCGTATGGCGTTCAACGTGTTAATTGTGGGCTGATTTTGAAAATTCTTTTTTTGTTTGGTAGGTCATACTTCAGAGGTGCTCCCATTGAAATTTTATTGAAATTGATTGAGCGGTTTATGAAAAAGCAACAAAATACTATTGGTGTGTGGTTACCTTCAGCAAAACTTTTGTGATGTGGGCTTTTTCAGCAATTTGCAGTTTGACACATGGCGAATAATTCTGTACCACTTCAACCGATTTCGATTATTCGATTTCGATTATTGTTTTTTATGTAATATTGTTTTAAAAATATAAAACCGACTTAAAAAAAATAAACTAGAACTAAAAAGTATTAAATAGGTAGAATAGGTACCTAATATTTTGAAATTTTCTCTGTCATTGTATTGAAATACATGAATCGATATTGTCATTCATATTCGGACCCTTGTTTCATGAATATTCTAAATTTGAAATCTTTTCCGACCGGCCAGATGCGTTTAATATATTATAATACGAGTACGAGTACCATCGAGCTGGTCTGATGATGGAGACGGAAGGTGGCCATAGGAACTCCTAAACTACACATGATAAACCCATCGTGTTTGGGCTCGTTGAATTTGTCATCACGAGCAATTTACTTTAGACCTAGGAGATTCTCAATTCGACGGTATGTTTTCTTTTTTTGGATGTTTGTTACGCGATTACTCCGTCAATTATTGTGGGCCGATTTTGAAAATTCTTTTTTTTTGTTTGAAAGGGGATAACCATGACGTGGTTCCATTTTAATTTGGTCGAGATCAGATTGGAAAGCGAGGCGGAATCGCGAGGCCGAAGGTCGAGCGATTCCGCCGAGTACATTAATAGCAAAAAATTCAAAAAAAAACTGTGAAATAAAAAACTATTTAAAAAAATATATAAAAACCGCCTTCAAAAATGTATGAAATAAAAAAAATCGAACCCTAGAGTTGAAGGCGGTGCTAAAGCAAGCAAAAATGATACATGAAAGAAAACATGCGTGGATGATATCCTTTGTGATTTGTGTAGCCTTCTTTAGCACCGCCTTCAACTCTAGGGTTCGATTTTTTTAATTTCATAAATTTTTTAAGGCAGTTTTCATATTTTTTTTTACATACAATGCTGACATTATTAGAATGAAGAGTGACGAGTATTTGTTTAACTGTTCAACTAAATAAATACGTTCTATCCACAGAGCACGGAATACCGCGCGCGCGCGCGCGGGGGTATTCCGTGCTCTGTGTGGATCTATCTATTAAAAGCGCACAAACAGGAAATTACAATCATAATAATATTTTGTTCCGTATACCAAATAATTTTCAAAACATTTTTTTATTTTATTTAATTTGATTATGACAATTAAACTAACACTTCTTGTGTTAGTTTAATTGTAAATTGTCATAATTTTATTATTCAAATATAATTAAAAATTTTGGAATTTACATAAATAATGTTCTTTATAAATATAAATGAAAGCGCCATCTTTTGTCTAGTAGCAGTAATTCTACAGCCTAGTGACAATTAAAGGTACCTAGATACATGTTGTATTTCAACTAGATAGCGCCCTTAGTATAGAAGTATTAACAAACATTAACGCCACCTGTTTGTTTTACGACAACATCAAGAAAAATTATTAACGCCCTCTGTTGGTTTTACGATTTACAACGTTACCAAATTTGTTATATCGAGGGCTTACTTCAAGAATGCATTAAGTCAGAAAAAGTAGTTTTGAGATAATCAAGATTTAAAGTTTACAATAAATTTATAAAAAATTCTACTTATATTTACAATATCAGTATTATGTACCGAGATTTATTATCTATCGAGGTTAAAAATGTTATTAATGAAAAAAATATATGTTCACACAATAGCACTTTTTATTCAAAAGTGTAGGAGAAGGTACTGACTTAGTGTATTTTGTTTGACGGTTAATTTTGCAGTAAAATAAAAATACTGCGTTAAGTCTTATAGTAATTTAATGAAAAAGACAGTTGTGGTTGGTGCTTTGGTGTGGGGTTGGCTCTAGGCCTGCAAACTAGTCCCGCTTGGTTGAGGACCTTCGTGCGAAACCCTGCGATCTCCAGCTACCCCAGCCAGCCTATGTCATGGAAGAAAGGCTTTCATGGAAGAAAGCCACAAGTTGACTGGGGCGTTTGCAGACCTCTGCAACGGAACATGGAGAACGGAGTATGTCCCTTCGTTGGTTGTCAAGCACACTGCACTCCAACAAAACATGCTCGGTCATTTCATTCGTCGCCAAACATTCCCTGCACAGTGGGCTATTCGTAATAACCACGGTGTGTAGATATTTATTTAGTGAGCAGTGGCCTCTCATAAGATCAACGGGTATTCTCAGCTTAGCCCGTGCCTGATTGATAAGCTTCAGAGCCAGCCTTCGGTCTGGTTTAGGAAGAGCAGCTCTCGACTGTCTGCACTCTGAGAGGCCCTTCCATCTGTCCCTGTGTTTCCGTGATGTCGACGCGTGCAACCAAGTCCAAGTTCAACCAAGTTTTCTGTATGCTTGCTGACGACATTATCACGGGTTCCGCTCCTATGGGTATAGTTATTTAGAGTCATTTAGAGCCTCTTCGTTGTAGTGCAGTGTACATGACATACGCCCATCTCAGTCCCAGCGGTTGCCGCTTGTAGCACCCCGATTACTTCCATTTGGAAAACTGTTGAGTGTGCACCAAGTCGTACTGATCTAATCATGTTCAGCTCACATGAGAAAATGCCCGCACCGGTCCAGCTGCTTGTCCTTGACCCGTCTGTGAAGATTCTTAGTTCCGTCTCACTAGATGGGCCGGGGGTTGGTCATTAATAAGGGTAGTTCACTGCACACCGTATGCAGGACACTTCTGTGCATTACCGGTTCGTCCCCTTATCATAATCATAGTGCCTTGAGTCTGAATGCGGACGCCGCTGCCTCCTGTTTGACACATAGGTCCAGCGTTGACAGACAGAGTATGGCTTCAATGGTGGTCGTGGGTGTACCGCATACAATCCGTAATATCCTTGGAGGTAATATCTATGCAGGCGAACCTCTAAAGCTTCTCTAATTGCATCGTTGATTAAAAAGACAGTTTTACGGGATTATAATTTTTCAGTGAATTAAAATGGTGGCTGCTACTAAACTAGTTGTGTTGATCTTCGCCTATCTATTACGATTACCAGAGAGAAAACGCTTCATCTTGCTAAAAAAAATTCTTTTTTAACTAGATAACCTCAAATTACAACAGCTTACTAACAAATTCACTCAGCGAATGCTTGAGGTGCCATCCACGGTTCAGTATTGCAAGCACACAATTCAAATTTATGTCGACTTAATGCATCGGCCAGTGTAGTTGTTAACAACCACCACTTCAAGTAATCTCGCCAAGAACACATTAAGTCCGACTTAGTGCTTTTCGCACTAAGTTTTTGACGACGTTTCTAAAAATCGCGTCTTCGTAAATGCACTAAGTGACATAATGTCTTTTTGAAAATGATTTCATTAAGTCTGAGTAAGCCAAAACCGCAACATGAAATCCATTAAGTCACTTAATGCTTTCTTGTAGAATAGTATTCTACCACGAATTATCGAAGTTGTATTTGTGAAATAACACTAAGTAGACTTAATGCATTTCAGAAGAATTACATTTTGCGATTAACCTAAAAAACATTTACAGTAAGGCACTAAATTGTACTTAGTGTATTTACGTTGACTATAATTTCAACAATAATCAGAACTTAGTGCCATTCTATTCGAATCATGTCATTTAGTGCTTTTTGCTTGTACAAAGTAGTTATATTATGACTTAATGCTATAGCTATCTTTGGATCTCGTCAGTGTACGACTTAGTGTGTTTTTGAAGAATGTAGCGCAAGAAATAATGAACAAAACTGTATAATTAAGTCAAAATCGACTTTTTTTGACATAGTGCATTCTTGAAGTAAGCCCTCGATATGGAGTGGTCTATCTGTCCCGACAGGGTTATAAAATCAATGGTAGGTATACATTTTATTTAGTTCTATGTTATTACTATTATCTATGTTTTATTATTTATGTTTATTCTTATTCATATTCCTGACAACTGACAGCTAAGCGGTTACACATACTCCGATTTCATGAAAAAGATAAATAAAGTAAATATTGTAAATCTGGACCTAAAAAGTTTTTCAGTGTGAAGTTTAAGATTAATATTACGAGTGAAAAGTGTAGTTTCTCACACAGAATCGGTAAAAAGCGTAAAAAACATCGGTGAAATACAGTCAGTCTAATTTGTGACTACCCACACTCACTACTCACTTGTTATTCTTCGTAAGTAAACAAACTGTAAGTAAACGAATAATGTCAAAAAACTGTGCTATCTGTGGCGAGACTGTTCGCACAAAAACTACTGGCACAAACTGCGATGGAGAATGTGGCAAGTGGTTTCACTATAAATGCCACAATTTAGCCGAGAAGTCCACCACCGTCCCGCGCGCCGATAGCAAGCAGTGGAGGTGTGCGCGGTGCGGCGAGCGGGCGCCACCGCCTCCGCTGCTTACTCGCCTCAACTTCAACTTGGGGGCCGCGGCCGGAGGCGCCGCTGTGAGCCGCTCTGCCGACACCACGCCGATCAGCTCTCCATTAGCGACGGGCCCGTTCAGCACTTCGATTGACGTAGGCAACTCACTCACCAAACTCCAGCGCGACGTGCAGAAGATGTTGCAGAGCCAAACCACCATTGAACTCAGCCTAATGAAGATTGAGAAGACGCAGGAGGAGATGCAGAAGTCTGTAGACTTTTTCATGGAGAAGATTCACGTTTTCGAGGCGAGATTTGAAGAAAACGACATAAAGATCAATGGTCATGAAAAAATACTTGAAAACCTCGTTCCTGAAGTGCAGAAGCTAAAGAAGGAAATTTCGCTGCTGCAGGCACAGCGTGATGATGCCGAGCAACGCGCGATTGCCGACGTGGTCGAAATAAAGGGCGTGCCGGACTCAGCTGCGAACCTGGTGGAAACTATCCTTGGCATTGCGTCTGCCGTTAGATGCACTATACAGCCGACGGACATCGTGCAAGCGCGCAGGGCACCGTCAATGAAGCAGGTGCGGCAGGGTCAGCCAAAGGACCGGGAAATACCTGTGCACGTCACATTCACCAGCAAGGAAGTACGGGACGCGTTCCTCAAGAGTGTCCGTACCAAGCGACGCCTCTCGAGTCGCGACGTCGTCGGGCTACACTCAGAGGAGGAGCGACAAATATTCGTGAACGAGCTACTCACCAACCGAAAAAAAATGCTACTCTCAATCGCTAAGAACTACGCTAAAACAAACAATATTAAATATGTGTGGGCCCGCAATGGGCAGATCTTTATGAGGAAGGATACAGGAGATAGCGCGTACATTGTCAAGCATGAACGAGACCTAGATTCCTTCTTTCGCAAACATTAACAATATATTGTATGCTATAAGAGTAAATGATTATGTCGGTGTAAATATAATATATACTTATGACTGTTTCTCCTTTTTCCTCATAATTTATGATTTTCTTAATAATTTATTTATACAACCCATTTATACTTATACTCAAGTTTTTAGCAAATTATTATATTGCCTTGCATATACTACTGTAATACTAAGTTACGCCAAATTCTCTACAGTGCAAAATTACTTAACAATGTCAAGATTGACAAGTACACAAACACTCACAGATTCACAATTTCACGATCACCAAAGGTACAAAAAACTTTTATACACATACATCGCCATCATTTATTCCATCGCGAAACCAACCCTACAAGTTCACACGTATAACCATTTACATCCTATTCATAACTATAAGGACAATAATCATAAAACAGTCACAACAAACCGAAACTCAGGATGCTTAATTTCCCATAAATGTTCATTTGCACCCGCTGCACCTGTACTCTCTCATTTCATATTGCAATCACATTACACATATCATATACACAAAAAAAGTACGAAACTTTACACAATAACTGTAGATAATATCAACACATTGATCTGCTGCATGCAGCAAGGTTTGCCGGCCGGGCAGGCTCCACTTTGCTTAGCTGCAAATTTTGTTTGCTCAGGCGCGGATCCTTCACACAGTGATCTACGACATGAAGTAATAGGGAGGGGCGGGGTTGAGCGGGGAGTGGGGGGCATGCCTACGCCTAGCCTGCCGCTTAGGCGACTGATTAAAATAGATTTTTCCTTTGTTTCTTCGATTATGTTTTGTTGGAAGAATACAGTAGTTTATTAATATACATTCAATTTTACTGATGAAATAGAAAATGATATAGATACTATTGATTCGGTGACGTCACTAGTTATGAGTCAGCCAGAACAATGTTCAGAAATAATGTGCAATCCGGGAACAAAAATTTTAACTTTAAACATTCGTAGTATTCGCAGTAATTTTGACAATCTATTGGTCTTATTACAACGCTTCAACACAGATTTCAATGCAATCGTTCTCACAGAATGCTGGATTAACACAAATACTTACCAAATAATGCAACTCGATGGATATGTGAGTTACAATACAACTAGACACCATAATAAAAGCGATGGGGTCATTATCTACGTACGAAATACACACACTGTAATAGTGAATGAACCGATTCTCGTAGATGCAAATTGCTTAACAGTAGACTTTGGTGGGAACATTAGGTTGATTGGTGTTTATAGATCACCTAGCGTTGCAAATATAGATCCTTTCCTTCTCTCGTTAAATGGATTACTTATAGAAGCAAAAACACTGGGAAAATTAATCTTAGCTGGAGATTTAAACGTAGACATATGCGAAAACACGAAAGATCGGCGAGCAGAACCCTACCTGTGCCTATCAGCAGAACATGACCTAATCCCTACAGTTACGAAACCAACCAGACACGACTCATGTCTTGACCATATTATGATCCGCAGCAAAAGGGAAATGGTCAGTATAGTCTGCGAAACTGCGATCACTGATCACTTTCCTGTAATAGCATTAATAAAGCACAATACTGACTGCCACAGAACTAGCAATCCGCGTCAAATTCAAGTCACGGACTATACCTCCGTAATGAAACAATTACAGAACAACGACTGGGAACCGATACTAACCTGCACGGATGTAAATGTGGCTACTGAATTGTTTTTAGGCTTACTGCGGACGTTGTTCGATAAATACACTACAGTAAAGACTTTACCAAATTCTCGACACATAAAAAAAACCATGGATTACCCCAGGATTAGTGAGATGCATAAGAAAAAGGGATAGCCTGCACAAAACCGCAAAAAAGAACCCCGACGACCATTACACACAAACAAAATACAAAACTTACAGAAATATTTGTAATCGAGCCACAAAGGTCGCCAGGGAACTTCACTTTAAGGCCAAACTGGAAACACACGCTAAAAACCCTAAAAAGACTTGGCAAATAATAAAAGAAGCAGCGCACCTTCCACTAAAAGCAAAGACTATCCCATTAGAACTGCTGAAAGTTGAAAACAGTGAGACGGAATCTGTAAACTCAGTAAATGCCTTTTTTGCTTCCATTGGAAAAACATTAGCATCTAAAACCCTAGCAGACCTAAATACAAGTGAAGCTGAACTAACACATAATATCGTTGATGAATATACTGCTAACTCTTTCTTTATGCACCCTACTGATACCTTTGAAGTTAATAGAATAATCAATGAGCTAAAGGCAGAAAGTGCAGGAGGATGGGATGAAATATCGTCAAGGTTTATTAAAAATACGAAAAGGTTTCTTCTTGAGCCAATATCCTATATCTGCAACCTCAGTCTCTCTACTGGCATATTCCCCAGGGCCTTTAAGAAATCAATAATATGCCCAATATTTAAAGCGGGTGATAAAAATATCGCGTGTAATTATCGCCCTATTTCGCTTCTGCCCATAATGTCAAAAATATTAGAAAAAATCGCCAAAATTAGATTGAACAACTTTCTAGAATCAAATAACTTACTATCACCAAATCAGTATGGATTTCGCGCAAAACTATCAACTGAGAATGCAGTAGTGAACTTGACAAACTTCCTATCCAAAAACCTTGATGACGGAAAACACTGCATTGGTGTCTTCCTGGACCTAGCCAAAGCTTTCGATACAGTTTCAATCCCAATACTTTTAAAAAAGCTGGAAAGACAAACAGGTATCAGGGGGATACCATTGCAGTGGTTCGAAAGTTACTTATCAGAAAGAACGCAAATGACAAAAATAGGAAATACTAGAAGTAAGGACCTTGATATTAGCTATGGTGTACCGCAGGGTAGTGTTCTGGGCCCCATTCTCTTTCTCGTTTATATTAACGACCTCTGCAAACTTAAAACGCTCGGATGTACAATTTATACATATGCAGATGATACCGCACTAATATTCACAGCCGAAAACAGGGACCTTTCTTTTAGGAGGGCTGAGGATGGATTGAGGGTGGTGATGGGGTGGCTCGATAGAAACCTTCTAACATTAAATGTGGGGAAAACTAAATATCTGAGTTTCAGTATGCGTTCCACTTATCCAATTGACGACACACGTAAACTGCAAATACATAAGTGTAATAAAATAGATAATGCATCGTGTAATTGCCAAAAAATTGAGCGAGTGGATTCCGCTACCTTGGTGTGATTCTGGATGAGAGGCTGTGCTGGCAACATCACATTTCTGCTCTGGCGACCCGTGTGCGTCGACTAATATACGTTTTCAAAGGATTACGAAATGTGACCGACAAACCCCACCTCAGGTCAATTTACCTAGCGCTAGTACAGTCGATAATTACATACTGCATCATGGCATGGGGTGGAGCAGTAAAAACCCGACTACTGCAACTTGAACGGGCACAGAGAGTCGTTCTTAGGGTTATGATGAAAAAGCCGTTCAGATATCCGACTCACACATTGCTCAAGGAGTGCAATGTGCTAAGCGTGCGCAAGTTGTTCATAACAAAACTATTACAATCTCAATACCGCTCAAACTACAAAAGAGGAATTGAACAACCTGCGCACCACCATAACACGCGAGAAGGGCGCCGTGCCGTCCCGGTGGTGCCTTCAACTAGAACCTGGTTCTCCAACCGTTTTGCTTGGTTTCTTGAACCTTATGTCTACAATAAAATGAGCAAGGAAATAAAGGTCGATGATATGGGAAAACGTGATTTTAACAAACACATATTTGAATGGCTTTTATTGAAAGATTACACTGAAACTGAAAACATTCTGACTATCATGCGATAAATAAATATATAAATTGCGTAAAACCGTGCATGCACACGACACACACACACACACAAAACACGAATGCACACTTACATATACACAAACACTGACCATCCTACTAACTCAACTACTAAAACCTTCTTCTCATTATGCAATATTCTATAAGTAAGTACATATGATTATTTCTTTTAAATAAAATTAAACTCAAGGTAAATTATGTGTAACTGAAGAGCTGTCTATATTATTCTGTTTATGAACTAATGCCTGGGTAAACTCTGCTTCACACATCACAGTCCCAGGACTAGCGTGGAAGCAGAAATTGTAATAAAATGCAATGCTTACGTCTTTTAACCTATTTATTAATGTTATTGTTATTATATTAGTGTTGTGTTTGTATATGTTCTGATTAATAAATGATTTTTGATTTTGATTTTTTTGATTAAAAAAAGGTCTCATTTAATTTTCCGCACTACCCATATATATATACCCTACTCACTATCCCAGGTATGACTGGCAGATATTGCCCTTAGGCTGAAAGTCCGCCTTTTGTCACTTTTTGTGCAATAAAGTATATTTTAATTTCATTTCATTTTTTGTTGGCTAAATCACCTACAACAGCCGTGATGTCAGCCCATAACACCGGGTGGACTATATAGGTGCATGTCAGTGCATTCCTTCATTTTCATGTCGGCTACACTGAACTGGACGGTCGTCCAGTTCGCTCGATATATTTGGTGAGATATACGTTTCTAAAGTCGTCAAAAGTGTCCCCCCCCCCCCCCCCCCCCCCCCGCCCCCCCCTAACTTTTCAACTGTTCAAATGTAAGGTGGTAGAACTTAAAAAAACACTTTCAACGATTTTTTGTTTTAATAAGATATGAATTTAAGAGGCGGGTGGCCGAGTGGCTTGGGCGGGCATTGGCTCCTCATGCGAGAGATCCGAGGTTCGAATCCGGTCGGTGTGTACCAATGAGATTTTTCTGACGATAAAATTTACGTGCATATCTACACCTGATGCTTCACCGTTCGGAACCGGTGTAAAACTGTAGGTCCCTTCCCTTGCCCTTTACTAGGTGGTAGGCTCAAAATGTAGCCGACTGGGTCGGTAAGAACGTACTGGATATAAGATGGCAACATAGCAGCCTCGTCTGTGCTTTCCTCTAGTCCAGATAGCCAGCAATCCAGGGAAGTCTTCGGTATGGCTTATGGTATCACCTTCTCGGAGGTGATATTGGTTGGTCAGAGCATGTGCTTTGGCCCCTCTGACTTTGGTCTTAAAAAATTTCAAAATAACTTTTTTGTTTAAGTCAATAGTTTGTGAGAAGCGCATAGCTTCTAAAGTCGTAAATGCAAAATTACTTTATGAAAAAACTTAATCCAATTTAGAATGTTGAATAAAATTAAAAGAAAAATAGTTCTGCAAGTGGAGATTATGTTTTGTTTTTTCGCGAGACACACCTTGCCAGAAAATGAGTGAACATTTTGATGTTGTGGCTTCACTATGCCGGTAGAAACCATGAGTGAATATACCACTCGGTTTGCACCACTCTGTTCCCAGTCGGAGGCGCGCGCGACAGGACAGGACAGGATGCTGTGCTAAAGGGCGACATGCTAGCAACTTGTCACCTTCATTCACACGGTCTTCGCGCCATAAGCTGCTTGATGATTGATGAGTCATCTTAGGCGCATTTTTAAAAATAAATCAGTACTTAAATTAGGTAAAGGTTAACCTGAAGATATAAGTTGCAGTGATAAGTCTGCCTTTGCGCACTCCTGTATTTCTTATTTCTTTTCGTGTACTGTTCTTTTTTCAATTGTGTGCAATAAAGAGTTATTCTATTATATCCCAGAAATTTGGTTCGAAAAGTATGCATGATTATTTAGTACCTTCTATACTTATTTCTTCTGTTGTCTCTTCTACTTGTTTACCCGATCCAATGGATGCTTTGAGACACGTCTCGTACATTTCTTGTACGACTGCCAAGAGATCAGATCTAGCCGTGCACTCTGTCGTAGACAAAGCTTCGACTATGACACTGTCGATATTGACCACTGGTAACTTTAGCTTCTTGGCAATGGAACAAGCTAGCTCCATCGCTTGGATTTCTGAAATCCACCATAATTTTGGCCTTGAAATTTACATTTCAAAACTATGAAATTTCTACCATAATCTCTGTGGGTGACCAAGAAGAAGTTTCAAGCAAATATGTGGAATGAAATGTACCTGTATATGGTGATCCGTGTGCAAAAATCAATACTCCCAATGAACTATCCTCTGGGGTGTTTCCTGCAGTTCCTGCTAGGGTAATAGCTGCTTCCTTCAAAGGATCTGCTCCTTGTTTTTTCAGTAACGCCAGTTCATCTGTACGAACATGAAGTAAATTTATACTAATATACCTACCTATATTATTTCAATTATTGTTATAATTGAGATACAAATTCAAATTCAAGTACATTCAATAATGGGTAATTTTGGTAATGCCTTGATTAAATTAACTGCATTAAGAAAGTTTTATCTTAAGCCTAAATTATTTTCGGTCTATTACGACAGCAAAAGAGGTACATTTCATACCAGCAATAACTTCTGCTTTTGTACGGCATCGTATCACATTTTCGGTGGTCGATTTAGGTGCACTCGGTTTAGCTGATTTCTTGGGAGTTTTTCTGAAATTCAACATCAAAGGCGCATAAACTCACTAGGCCCATAATATTGTACTGATTACCACTGGCCATCAGTACAATCGAAGCAAGAAAAATAATTTATATTTTTCAAATCCTCCTAAAACATATGCCTATTGATTTTTACATTGCTGTCTTGGTTCCACAGATAAATAAAATAATGGTTCGCGAGTCTCGGCCGAGAGACGAGTGTTTGAAATTCTTAGTGATCTCTAAAATAAAGTTTGCTCTGCCTTTCCGAGTTTGATTTGTAGTTTTGTGCAACAAGTCGTCAGGCAGATGCCAAAGGAGTAAATAATATAGAATTTAGTGAAGAAAGTATCTGAAGACTTAGTGTCTTCAGCACAATTGGTGGAGACCAACGGACTTTCTTCGGGGGAGCAGCAAAGCGAGTCGTCGCATCGTCGAGCGAGTTGCAGAGCTACGTCTACGTCGAGCTAAGAGCTACGTCGGAGTGATCCCGTCGCCTACGGAGCGGAATCCAATATAAAAAGCTTTGAGGCACTCGCCGCAAGGTTAGGGTGGAACGAGGAAACCAAGAAACACTCGTTCGCACTTTACTTGGATGGGCCGGCTCTGATGTTGTATAAGATCAACCGCAACCTCGGGTTCGGCGCCATAAAGGCGCGTCTTCGGGAAGAGTTTCCGACTGAAGTTGACCCGATGATGCTGTTTGTGACTTCCACTCAAGACAACACCAACGTGATAGACTTTTATTATTATAAACTAAGTGTTGCAGCTAAAGCTGCTGTGGGGAATGAGTCACAAATAATTAAGTACATACTACGCGGCCTAAACGGCGAATATAAAAATCGTATTGCGGGGTCAGGAGCAGATGCACTGACCCAGCTTAAAAAGGGCCTGAAGGAAATTCAAGAGACATTATTTCCTACCAACGACCAGTCCACGACTTATATTCTCCAACCTCCCTCAACCTCTTCCCACATGTTGCAGGTACCCCCTGAACATTTACAGGTATCTACTGAGCGATTTTATGATGCACAGGAACGGTAATCCTAAAATTTGCGATCGCGACGTCTGCTACCGACACCGGGAGGTTCCGAGAGAAGGTTTGACGAGCTCCCGCGCGACATGGCAGGAAGCCACTCGGGGCTCCAGCGAAGGGACGGCGTCCACCCAAACGGGTCCCGGCGGTGCCCTCCATGAAATGTTACAGCACGTCGGCATCGCCTAAAAACGGTAGGACTCTAAACATTCCTCTTTCTTTCAAGCGTACTAGTGGCGCGGTACAAGCGCTATCTGCCTTGTTGGGCAATAATCAGTTGTGTGAACTATTCTTTGGTTGATCGAAGCATCATTCAACCAATTGAAGATGAAAAGTTTCATCTTAGAGAGGCGTCGGGCGAGACCTTGCATATTGCAGGCCACGCCATGTTGCAGCTGCAGTTCAAGATGGCAAAGTTCACCATCTCTTGTGTAGTTGTACATAATTTGTCCTCTCCTTTAATATTAGGAGTAGATTTTTTTAATTTTAGCAAATGTGTTATTGATTTTAATGAAAAAATAATTCACTTTAAGACGTGGAACATTGCGCTCGGGTTTGCGGAGTGTAACTCGACGGAGGATGGTCGCGTAGTAGATAAGAAAATTCGTTCTTATCTAGCGAACGTCCTCAGGTGGGACACATCTGTTCGATTGATAGGGCAGCTCCTATGTATTCCTCTTACACATTATCACCAGAGCTGAATGGTCATGAAACGTCGAAGCTTCAGGTCCTTTTAGACGCATATCGTGATCGTTTTGCCTACAATAATGCAGAGATAGGTAGATTCAAATACGCGGAAATGCCTATTAATACAGGGAATGCCATGTACTCCAATCAATGAAGCATTTCCACTCGACGTAATTCCTCTGTCGCTGAATCTTTGCAGTGTGATAAAGTAGGGTTTAAAATACACGTTTGACAAATTATCTAGGATTTTTGATGTTTGGAAGTTAGGTATTTATACCTAAAGATGAAAATCGCTTATAACTGCTGGTGAAAAATTGCTCCGTCCGAAGTTCCTTCGGTATATGATATTATATATTAATAAGAGTATATATATAACATTATCTATGAAAATTTCGATTTCGAATAGGCAGAAATTTGAAAATACCTATTTTGTATCACAACTTCTTCAGAAAAATTGCTCTGTCAATTTTTATTTTATTATATGTCTTAATTTATTTATATATATCGCTTTAGACAAGTATCTAGGAAATTTTCCTTATCGATCACACCTTTACAGATTTTCGGCAATAATTCGCTGTGAAAAATTGCTCCGTCCAAAATTCTTTCGGAATATGATATTATATATTAATAAGAGTATATATATAACATTATCTAGGAAAATTTCGATTTCGAACAGGCAGAAATATGAAAACACCTATAAAAATTACTCTGTCAATTTTTATTTTTTTTCATCTCCTAATTTCTTTAAATATATCGCTTTTCACAATTATCTAGGAAATTTTCCTTATCGATCACACCTTTACATATTTTTGGCAATAACCCAAGCACTGTGAAAAATTGCTTCGTCTGTTTTTATTAACTTATTAGACACAGAACATCAAAATATAATATAATTGTATATTATCCAATAAAATTTCTCCATTAAACATGAACTTTCGAGTAGTTTCGAGTATCGCAATATAATAAAACAACGTTTAAAAAGCGCGCGCTCACACTACACTGAACTCGGGGTGCGGGAGGGCTGCGGGGAGTGGGGAAGAATAAGCCCGCCCGCCCGCGCGCCAGCAGCTCATCGTCCCGCACCGCGACCGACGAGACGACACGCGAGCGTCGTCGATGCTCGCGGCTCGCTATTCCGCCCGCCACCTCTGTCGTCCCACTACAACGCCGCTCCGCCGCGCCGTCCTGCCGCCTATGGAACGAAAATGTAGGGCCTATATAGTATTAGGAACTTTTAAAATTTAACTTTCGTTCTGTAATTTAATTTGTATGACAGTATGTCGAAACAACTTATTAAACATATTTCATGCACGTACAGTCTGTATGTAAATAAAGTGTATACATTTTTGTAAAAAAACGATTTAAATAATTAAAAACCGCCTTCAAAAATGTATGAAATTAAAAAAATCGAACCCTAGAGTTGAAGGCGGTCGGTTATTTTTGCTTGCTTTAGCACCGCCTTCAACTCTAGGGTTCGATTTTTTTTATTTCATACATTTTTGAAGGCGGTTTTTATATTTTTTTTAATAGTTTTTTATTTCAGTTTTTTTAGTAATTTTTTGCTATTAATGAACTCGGCGGAATCGCTCGGCCCTTGGCTTCGCGAATCCGCCTCGCTTTCCAATCAGAGAATACATCGCATCCTACCCATGGAGAGAGCTATGCTTCAGTTCGGATGATCTACACCTCGGATGATCTACACCTTGGCTACGGCATTGGCGCATTCCGGCAGAATGCACCAATGCCGTAGCCGAGGTGGTTCTGGGGGGAATGGAGATGTTCATTCCCAGCGCCCTCGTGCGCCTCGGTGGTAAAAGCCAGGCCTGGTACAGCCGCGACTGTGGTGAAGCTGTCGCAGCTAATGGCGCAGCTTATCGTGCATGGTCGTGCGCTCGTGCCAGACGCGATCCTAATGTATCCGAACTGAAGAAAGAATACAACCGCCTCTCCAGATCCTGCAAGAGGGCTATCGCCAGGGCCAAATTCGAGCATATCGGCAGAGTTGGTGATAGGCTGAACCAGCACCCAACTGGGAGCCGTGAGTTTTGGTCTCTCGCCAAATCTGTCGTATCGATTTTCTACCGCTCCTCCTTTCCACCTCTACAGTGTCCTGGGGGCTCACTTGCCCACTCCGCAAATGTAAATGCTCTCTTTGCGTAGAACTCCACCCTGGACGATGGGGTGCCATCCCCCCATCCATAACTAGGTGTGAGAACTCCATGCCGGAAGTACAGTTCCGACAACGAACTGTGCGGGCGGAGCTTATCTCCCTAGACACCAGGAAGGCGAGTGGGCCGGATATGATTCCTGCATTGGTACTGAAACGGTGTGAATTGGTCTCGATATTGCCAAGGCATTCGAATGGGTTTGGCACAAATCGCTTCTGGGCTAGCTTCCGTCGTACGGACTTCCTTCTGGCCTCTGCGACTGGGTCGCCGACTTCCTACATGGGCGTAGCATTCAGGTCCTAGTGGACGGTTGCTCTTCGGACGCCCTGTCAGTGAATGCTGGCGTACCGCAGGGATCTGTGTTGTCTTGTCACCAACACTGTTTCTTCTGCATATCAATGACATGCTGCCACTCGGCAACATAAATTGTTATGCGGATGACAGTACAGCACATGGATCCTATACCAGTGACCCTTCAGTCAGACGGGATGTTGTGGATGAAGAGGCGAAGACTTGTGTCTGATCTCAAACAAACGCTTAGGTCTATTTCCGAATGGGGCCGCTGTACGCAACAGTCGTTCTCACCCCGTGGTGTTAGTGGGTGGACTGTAGTTGGGTGGGGGTGCGACTGTGCACATGCAATATCACGCCGTCACCGCAGCGGTACTCATATTCTGGGTTTGATAGTTTCATAAGGGGTGAAATAGGGTAAATAAGAGACGATTGGGACTTTTACAAGTTTCCCCGAGGATGGTTTACGCGGCGGCGACGGGTGTTGTCTACTGTTATCTATCAGTCAGTTCAGATCTTATTTTGCGCTTCGTGATAGGATTAGTTTGGCGTAGCGTCTGGATCCGTCTGGCTGACTTCGGAAATTCGCTTAGGTGTCGGGCTCCGTCTGGATGGCGTCGGGGAACGCAGGGCAGTATCGGGCTCCGTCGGGATGGCGTCGGGGGACGTAGGGCAGTGTCGGGCTCCTTTCGAGCTGCGTCGGGATTCGTCGGACTGGCTTCGAGGCTCGCTAAGATGTCAGACCGCGTCTGGATGGCGTCGGGGGAACGCAGGGGCAGTGTCGGACTCCTTCTGAGCCGCGTCGGGATTCGTCGGGCTGGTTTCGGAGCTCGCTTAGATGTCGGACTGCGTCTGGATGGCGTCGGGGGAACGCAGGGCAGTGTCGGACTCCTTCTGAGCAGCGTCGGGATTCGTCGGACTGGTTTCAGAGCTCGCTTAGATGTCGGACTGCGTCTGGGTGGCGTCGGGGGAACGCAGGGCAGTGTCCTACTCCTTCTGAGCAGCGTCGGGATTCGTCGGACTAGCTTTGAGGCTTACTTGGATGTCGGGCTCCGTCTGTATTGTGTCGGGGAACCCCAGGGCAGTGTCGGGCTCTTTCTTAGCAGCGTCGGGATTCGTCGGACTAGCTTCCGAGCTCACTTAGATGTCGGACTCCGTCTGAATGGCGTCGTGGGAACGCAGGGCAATGTTGGACTCCTTCTGAGCAGCTTCGGGATTCGTCGGACTAGCTTCCGAGCTCACGTAGATGTCGGACTGCGTCTGGATGGCGTCGGGGGAACACAGGGAAATGTTGGACTCCTTCTTAGCAGCGTCGGGATTCGTCGGACTAGCTTCGAGGTGTAGCGCAAAGTGTGTGGTGGTGTGGTACCTCCTACCTGGACGTTGATGTCTCCGCCCGCAGCCGCACCTTCGATAGCTCGGTCCTTCAGGTGGTGTTCGTCGATCGGCACGGAAACGTCCCCGTGTCCGAGGATCTGCTGGGCCCAGCTACGCACACACTTCGGAAACTACACTCACTATACTTATGCCGTATTAGGTCGCAACAAGCCCTGAGAGCCCGCGCCGCGCTCGATCAGGGTGGATTTTATCTTTTCCAGAGCAAAATGTTTGAACAAAACCGCCCGCTCCCGCTTGTATTTTCGGACGTGTCAGATCACAACAGTCCGTCGCCTAGGCAACCGGACTCTTCTCCTTTCCGCCAGGAGGCGCTGTGTGCTTCTTGCATGAAGACCGCTGCAGGTAGAGTCTTGAGGCGAAGAGAATGGAGGAACGTTTTTTTTTATTTTTTTTTATTGAAAGCGCGACATATGGCGCCGAGCCACCCATAAGGTGTCTAACGACGCCCATGGACATTCGGTCGTATGCGGGGGTTGCGAATGCCATGCCGGCCTGACAGGTGCCCATTCACGCCCCTCTTGAAGGACCCGAGACTGTACTTGGGGGGAAATATATGAGCAGGGAGAGCATTCCAGAGTTTACCGGTTCTGTAGAGGAATGATCTGCAGAATCGATTAGTACGCATCCGCGGTAAGTCCAGCGTATAGGGATGCAATCCCTGCCCAGTTCATGTGGTGCGGAGATGGAAAGGGGACGGCGGGATTGCGTTAAACAGCTCCTCCGAGTACTCCCCATGGAATAACCGATAGAACACACTTAGGGAGCCGACATCCCTACGGTGTTGCAGTGGTTTTAGATCGCGGGACACTGCGGGGTCACCCACTAGTCGCACGGCTCGACGCTGGATCGAGTCCAGAGGCGCAAGCTGGTATTTGGCAGAGCCATCCCACAGGTGCGAGCAGTACTCCAAGCAGGACCTGATCTGCGATTTATACAAAAGCAGCCTTTGGTCCGGCGTGAAGTACCGTCGCACCTTATTGAGTACGCCCAGCTTTTTAGAAGCCAGCTTGGCCTTCCCCTCGATATGGCGACGAAATTTCAAGTCGTGCGACAGTTCTACTCCGAGGACCCCGAGGTGTTCGCTTAATTTAAGCGACGTGCCTTGGAATGAAGGAGCCGGTGTGAACGCCGCTCTCTTAGCACTTAACGTGCAAACTTGTGTCTTGGAAGCGTTGAACTCGACCAAATTGCTACGGCCCCATTCGGAAATAGAGCCGAGTGTGTGTTCGAGCTCAGACACAAGTCTTCGCCTCTTCTCATCCACAATATCCCGACTGGCTGAAGGGTGACTGGTGTAGGATCCGTGTGCCGTACTGTCATCCGCATAACAATGTATGTTGCCCAGAGACAGCATATCATTGATATACAGAAGAAACAGCGTGGGTGACAACACAGATCCTTGTGGTACGCCGGCGTTCACTGACATGGCGTCCGACGAGCAACCGTCCACTAGGACCTGAATGCTACGCCCATGTAGGAAGTCGGCGACCCAGTCACAGAGGCCAGAAGGAAGTCCGTAAGCCGGCAATTTGCCCAAGAGCGACTTGTGCCAAAGCCGATCAAATGCCTTGGCAATATCAAGGCCAATTGCCAAGTATTTTTCATTTCATTTTTCATTTATTAATTTCCATCTTAGGTACCATCGGTACACTTGAGTTCGTCACATTTTAGTTTACCAAATTTACAATTGAAACTGTCTGGGTCTAGCCATGGTAAGGGACTAATAATTAGCAATAATATAGGTACATAACTAAAAATTATAAGAATACAGAGAAAAAAAAAACTGTTTTGTGCATGAAAGGCAATTAAAACTAGAGCTAAATTAAAATACTTCGCATCAATAGAATTGTCAAAGGTTAAAAATTCAATTATGTCAATATAAAAAAATATAAAATTAAAATAAAATTAAAATAAATTAAAATTCAAAATTAAAATAGGTAGCATCAATTCACCATGACCTTCAAGCGATTCCCCCCAAAGGTGAGTGACGTACGCTAGGAGATCACCAGCAGATCGTTTTGGCCGGAAGCCGTATTGCCGATCGCTGATGAGGTCATTCGTCTCCAGGTACTTCATGAGCTGCGTATTGATAATGCGCTCCATCACCTTACAGAAAAGGGAGGTAATCGCTATAGGTCGGTAGTTTGACGGGTTTGAGCGGTCACCCTGTTTAGGGACCGCTTGCAAAAACGCAGATTTCCAGGCCGGCGGCACACGGCAATTGGAGTAGGAGAGACGGAATAGGCGCGTCAACACTGGGGCCAGCTCGGGAGCACACCTTTTTAACACCAATGCAGGAATCCTATCCGGCCCACTCGCCTTCCTGACGTCTAGGGAGAGAAGTTCCGCCCGTACAGTCCGTTGTCGAAACTGCACTTCCGACATGGAGTTCTCACACCTAGGTATGGATGGGGGAGTGGCACCCCCATCGTCCAGGTTGGAGTTCCCCGCAAAGAAAGATACCACTAAGTCGGCTTTCTTCTTTGCGGAGTGGGCAAGTGAGCCTCCAGGACACTGCAGAGGTGGAAGAGAGGAGCGGCAGAAATTTGACTCGACATATTTAGCGAGAGACCAGAACTCACGGCTCCCAGTTGGGTGCTGGTTCAGTCTATCGCCGATTCTGCCGATGTGGTCAAATTTGGCCCTGGCAATAACCTTTTTGCAGGATCTGGAGAGGCGGTTGTATTCCTTGTTCAGTTAGGATGCGTTCGGATCACGTCCGGCACGAGCGCGCGACCATTCCCGATAAGCTGCGCATTTAGCTGCGACAGCATCAGCACAGTCGCGGCTGTACCATGGTTGGCTTTTACCACCGAGGTAGACAGAGGCGCTGCGAATAAACATTTCCATTGCCCCCAGAACCACCTCGGCAACGGTATTAGCGCATTGCGACGGATCGCCCGAACTGAAGCAGATCTCTCTCCAAGGGTAGGATGCGAAGTGTTCTCGCATCCCATCCCAATCTGCTGACGCGTAGTGCCAAATTCGACGCGTTCCTCCAGTACGGGACTGAGGAGGCGAAGATGGCACCGTGGACCACACTAAACAATGATCAGAGGAACCCAGCGGGGCTCTCACAGCGACCTTATATCCAGTGGGGTTCGTTGTCAGCAGAAGATCCAGCAGAGAGGGTTCATGACCGTCTATATCTGGCAGCCTGGTGGGCTGGTCTACCAGTTGAGACAGGTCATACGTCAGGGCGAAGTCGTAGGCGGCTCTCCCCGCAAAGTCAGTTCTCCTGGAGCCTAGCCATGCCTCGTGATGGGCATTGAAGTCTCCAAGAAGAACCAAATCCGCGGTAGGGAACCGCTCTTGGACTTTGTCTGCCGCTCCACTCAGGTACTCAAATAACCGAGCTGTCTCTGCATCACCAGAGTGCGACCTGTACAGACAGGCGTACACCCGCGAGACCGTTCCCAGATCCTCGTGGACCCAAAGTACTGATAGCTCGGAGTCCTCAAGGCAGCGCAGGCGACGACAGCAAATATCTGCCCTGACAAACAAGCAAACCCCGGCTCGCGACCGGAAGGCTTCTGCCAGGGTGTAGCCGGGGTAGTGCAGGTCGATATATTTGTGATTCCGTCAGGAAAAGCAAGGCCGGCTTCTTCGTCTCCAGGTGGTGATGGACGGCATTCAAATTGGTATGCAACCCCCGCACGTTGGTCGAGTCAACGCTAAATAGTGGTGTAAGGGTGTGCACCGCTGATTGAACCTTTTTTTCCTTTTTTTTCGCTGCCATGATTTTTGTAAGAGGGAGGGAAAGAGCATGAAAGGGTGGCTGTGGTGATTCACGGGCAAAGCGTGGACCCTAGCTTCATCGCTTACTACTCAGGTTAGTGTTGCGCCGACACGGAAGACGGAAAGGCCCCCGGTCCCCCCCGGAAGTGGCCGCCGGAACCCCTACTCCGGTCACCAACCGGCACGACGGACCACTCCGGGATTATGCGCCGGTTGACCAGGGCAGCCTCTCGCGTTGGTTAGACGCGATTGGGCTCCTGTACTACCCGGCGGGCGGCCAGCGGAATAACCGTTTAACCGGGTCTCCCTGTCAACCGTGTCGATGCGTCACCTCTGAACAGCGAATCCGCGTCGGGATCACTGGCCTACTCCTCACCACAGCCAACCCCACCTGCTATTGGGTCCCCGGGAAGTACACCGGAACACAGCGAACTGTTATGCCGGTGTAATTGTTTGCAATTGTGGCGAACCCAGCCGATCCGAAGATCTCCCACACGCTGATTGCTGTTCATTTGGCACCACCCAGGAGGCACGTGTGACTTTTATATCGGATTTCTATTATTAATGATTTTAATTTTAATAGGATTCATTTATTATGTTTCATATTATTTTATTTTCTAAATAGAAAAATTTTAAAATGTGTGAATGTTAGTTTGTGACTTGTATATGTTATACAAATAAATATTCTATTCTATTCTATTCTATCTTCAATGGTTACGTTAGGCGGCGCGGCGTAGGCACCTGCTTGGACGACGACGTCGAACTACACTCTGACGATATGTCGCGATCACTACGTAGTAGGTACATTGAGCCACGTCGAAAACAGCAATTTACTTTACTTCGCGGTCGTGAACTGACACATTCGTCGCGGTAGTGAACTGAACTGAACTTATTTATTATTAGGCGTTCTGTTTCATAGAACGTAGACATGTTTGATTTTATTTTTAGAAAAAGAACTCTTATTTCCAATGAAATAAGACTCACTATAGGTCCCCAAAGGCAAACCAACCACATAAATTGATTCCATTTTTGCAATATACCGTTTGTTTTTATTATAAATGCCAAAAAGAACCACATAAATTGGTTGCACTTTGCGATATGCAGTTTGTTTTTATTATATAATGCCAAAAATAACCAGATATCTTGGCTCTGTTTTGATAAATACTTTTAGCGTACTTCATTAAAAACAAAAAAGTCCATCTCGCTTGGATCTTTTACGCAAAAAAAAAAATCTGACCAGTTAGCTAGTACCAAGTAGCATAATTCTTTTCTGCTGTTGCGATATACCTCAATTGGGCGGATGGTTCTTAGACGAATGTGTAGAAACCTATTAGTATCATACCAAGTAGCCTGCCTGGGTCTTTTCTGCAAAAAATAGAGGGTTGATTAGCTCTCGATTGGTATATTTAACTCATTTTTAACCAATTTGTGGGTTGGTGCCTTTTGGCATTTATATGGTAAATTTTCTGAAGAAGTTGTGATACAAAATAGGTATTTTCAAATTTCTGCCTATTCGAAATCGAAATTTTCCTAGATAATGTTGTATGTATACTCTTATTAATATATAATATCATATTCCGAAGGAATTTCGGACGGAGCAATTTTTCACAGCGAATTATTGCCGAAAATCTGTAAAGGTGTGATCGATATGGAAAATTTCCTAGATAATTGTCAAAAGCGATATATTTAAATAAATTAAGACATATAAAAAAATTAAAATTGACAGAGCAATTTTTCTGAAGAAGTTGTGATACAAAATAGATATTTTCAAATTTCTGCCTATTCGAAATCGAAATTTTCCTAGATAATGTTAATATATACTCTTATTAATATATAATATCATATACCGAAGGAATTTCGGACGGAGCAATTTTTCATCAGCAGTTATAAGCGATTTTCATTTTTAGGCATTCATTCATTTTAATACCTAACTTCCAAACATCAAAAATCCTAGATAATTTGTCAAACGTATATTTTAAACCCTACTCTATCACACTGCAAAGTTTCAGCGACAGAGGAATTAGTCCGAAGAGCCCATACAAGGAATTTCCTCGTTTCCTGGACTAATGCCCGTACATGGACCTCCCTATCGAGTATCCGGAAAACAAAGAGAGATTATCGATGAACAGGTTACTGAGATGTTAAAAAATAATATCATAGGGGAATCAAAAAACCCTTATGCTTCAGGAGTGGTGTTGATTAAAAAGCCCGACGACTCTTGGCGCTTTAGTAAGTCTGAAATGATATTTTTATTTAATTTTAAATAAAAATATCATTTCAGATAACTACCCTTTGTCCAGAATCGATTATATACTCGCTTGTTTAGAGGGAGCTCAGTACTTCGCAACCTTGGATCTTTTGTCGGGATATTGGCAGGTCCCCGTAAGGGAGGAAGATAAGGAAAAGACTGTTTTTATAACCTCGAACGGCTTATATGAGTTCAATGTCATTCCTTTCGGCATCAAGTCATGTCCGAGTTTTTTAGAGTCCTAGGTGGAATAAAATATAAGGGGGCTATCGTTTATCTTGACGATATAGTCGTTTTCGGGAAAACGTTTAACGAATTTCTCGGAAATTGACATATTCTCACCACCTTATTAAAGAAAAACATGAAGTTCGAATAGAAGGAAGGACAGGCCGAATCTTTCAAAATTCTAAAAAAGTTAATTACTTCAACCCCAGTTTTGAGTCACTTTTCGGACGACGAAAATTTAATTACTCGAATCACCGTAGATAGTTCTGATTTTTGCTTAGGTGCAGAAATATCCCAGGGTTCGACGGATGGTACCTTCCATCCTATTGCTTTTACTTCGCGTAACTTAACAGAATCTGAGCGTAAATTAATTACGACAGAAAAAGAGTGCTTAGCTGTCATATGGGCTCTCAATTATTTTCGACAGTTCATTTGGCTAAAAAAGGTGCAAGTGATCACTGATCACAGAGCTCTTTGTTGGTTACAAACTGCCAAGGACGTCAACGCCAGATTAGCCAGATGGTCACTGAAAATACAGGACTATGACATCGATATTTTACATAGGTACAACAGAACTTAGTAGCGGATGCCTTATCGCGAGCAATTCCTTTATCGACTTCTTTATCCGAAGAGAGGGAGGAATTGGACGTACCAACTTATCATATCGCTTCTACGTCAAGTGTAAGTAGTTCGCAAAGAAACGATGCGTTTTGTTAGCGTATAATTCAAAAATTAATAATGTAATGTAACGTATCAAAATGTAAGTTCATGGAAAGGTTTTTTTCATTTATCAATCATTACAAACATACGTGCAAGTAGAATGTAAATGAATGGTAGATAGATGAACTGATCAAAATGAATCAATTGAACTAAATATGAGAAACTCTACTTTTTATGTTCGCCTCTGAACGACTTTCATAATAGTTGACTTTTTCTCTACGAAAGCAACTAGGTACGAATGAGAAAAGGCTTCAGCCGACTGACATGAACTGTTTGTAACTTCGCGTTTGGCTTATCTAATCTTTTAATGTGATAGTTTAAAGGTGAAGTTTTCTTCACAATAGTAAACGGTCTGATATAATGTCGAGTAAGCTTGAAACATTTTCAAATAACTTTCAGGGGATTATGTAATAAATAACACATGTTGGTTTTCTTGTACGACAAGATCTTGGTGACGTGAATCATACCTTTTTTTTGTATTTTCTGAGCAGACATAATTTTTGTCATCGCTGCTTTAGTAAGGCCGGTCTTGGTGGATTACCACTTTACCACTGGCCATCAGTACAATTAAAACATTAAAAATAATATAATATTTTGAAAATCCTTCTAAAACAGAAAGCGTTTTTGTATTGGTTCGCGAGTCTCGGCCGAGAGACAAGGGGTTGTTTATATTTTTGAAAATTTTAATAAAAGCTTGGAACATCTTCCTTAGTATGATTTTATAGTGTGAACAAGAGTTCAGGCAGATGCCAAAGAGCATAATAATGAGTACAGAAACTGGAGCCGGAGGCTCCAGTTCAATATAAATTTTTAAGGAAATTATTGATTTACATATTAAGAAAATTAAGGATAGTTATTGTGACGGAGTTTCTAGAAAAACCCAACAAGAAAAGTGTAGTTGATGGTAAAAGCAAACCTTGCTACGGTATTACTTCGGGCACTCATCGGTCCGCCGCTGGTCGCATCTTCATTCTGGGCACTAAAAACAATGTCAAAATATTAATCATTCTATCTACCAAAAGGCCGACAATCTGGGAACCACTTCTATGAACGACACTAGCAGGCTTTCGTTGTGTGAACTAGTACCGAAATTACATCTAGGGTTTGTTATGCTGCCCTCATAGGTAGTTTTTATACGGTACAAACATGTGGACTCAAGACAGTTTTTTTAGTTTCTCACCTGTTCACTTTATCCATAAGATTTCTATAAAAGTCAGTTACTTCAGCTGGCAAGCCATACCCCGGCATTATAGCAGGGACAAGCATCTCCCCAGGTTTGTTGTAATATTTATACAATATTTGATATATGTTCTCTTCTTCTTTCCATTTTCTATTTTTGAGAAACAATTTTACATCTGTTATATCTAAAGTGGTTTACTCCATCCAACTAAATAAAGTAATAATCACATGCGCTAATATCACGCTAAATATACCGTACGTAGGTACCTACATAGATTGAATAATTAAATCTACGGCTATACATTCCTACAGAACAACACCGAAGATAATATAAAATATTTATTATTTTAGGGCATATTTTACATTATCGCTTACCATAAAATCCTGGGGTGGTCCAAAAAATTAAAGTTCCGAATATTGTTTCTCCACAAGGCTATTTTTATTGTAAGACACGTAAATGACAAGCATACAAAAGTTTATTGTAACAGAACATCATTTAGAGGTCGCCCATAATGGAACGTATGTGTAAAAGAAAAATTTATGAAATTAAACAGTATGAAATGATTATGAACTAAGAGATGCTTTAGATGGTTCAGGAAACTGTTTTCTGTGATTTGCTACTAAGCGAAGTATGTACTGCATCTGTTCTTCGTCCTTGGTTAGTGACTGGTTGTATTTTTGAATAAGACTGATGCCCCGTTCAGCAGTATCATTAACAACTCGCATCTTACTGGCACGTTTCACGTAACTCTGAAAAAAAAACCGGGTCACATGGCCATTTCTCAGGTGGTATTTTCAGGAATTCTTCACTTTTACTTTTTCCATTAATCATGGCAGCATCAAAGAAGCTGCTCGTTCTTTCATTGACAAAATTCTCCATAGGTAGGTCACTTTCCTTTGTCACATTGATGCGTCGTGGAAAATTTGTCATTTTTGGACGTTTAAGGTTTTCCACCATTTTTTCTTTGGTATTTGTAGACACTCTATCGTCAAAAAATGCAAAAGCTATCAAGTGCTCTGATAGAGACCACAGATGCCTGCGGCAGATTGCCGCCAGATGCAAAAGTAGTGTAAGCTTTTTCCGTAACCATCTTATTAGGGTAAGTTTTTAGTATACCCAAAAGCTGAATGTCATTATATGGGGATCTTATTCCAAGCGGAGCTTCATTCTAATATTTCACGTAAACCACGCTTACAAATAGAGCTAATTCTTCTATATTTTTTGCCTCTTGAGCCGTCAAATCAAATTGGTTTCGAAATAGGTATATCGTCAGGGCATAAATGGCTTTGGCCATCCATCGAGCGTGATGTGTAGGTCCGGGAGCTCTTAATGTTTCCGTAGCGTTTCCTCCACCAAGAAATAGAAGAGACAAGCTCAAAAACTCCTTATAATCGTCTCTTGGTTGCTGTTTTTCTAGAGCATTCGGTAAGTACTCCAATAATTCCGCTCTTACTTACTCTACTATATGGGCGACCAGTAAACCGTAACCTATTGACTTCAAATTTGGCACAGCAATTACTAGATGACCATAGACAAAAAAGAGCTATGTGGAGGCAAGATTGGACAAAATTTTTTTTCCCCCATACAACTGTGGACCGCCCTCAGTCATCCATCACACACGACGAAGATAATATATACGGTGCTTCGTTATTTATGTCAAACCCGTCGTCGGGAGCGTTACATAAGCACTCAAATAAACACTTTACGTAAGAAAACAACATAATGTTTATAGGGACATTATTTCTTCTAACATCTAACAAAAAAATTAATGTAAAAACCAATCATGCTTAGACCCTTGCCAAACATGAAACGTAGGCAGGCACACACACCACACCACCCACACCGCACACGTACTACGTGTGCTAGTCTAGAGCGGCGGCGGCGGCGAGCGGCGGCGGCGCGCGCGCTGACAAAATGCCTACTGACCTTGTGACTTACTTTGTCGGCAGCGATCTAACTTGCGACAAAGGGGGATGCCGACGACGACGCCCGAGCCCCCCGCACTAACCCCGCGCGCGGCGGAGGGGGCGCTTATGTTTTTCGTCAGTGTATTGCGAGCGATTCGCGAGAGAGTTTTTCATGTTTCGCAAATTTTAAATGCCGCCGCCGCCGCGCGTATGAAACTAGTTGCTGCTCTGTGTGGCGATTTTTGAGCAGCTGTACGTCATAGTATGTACGGCCGCTAGATTTGAAGAAGAGTTGCGTGTCCGGATCGTAAACGCATTCGGTATAATAAGAGGTGACAGTGACACTCTAGTTCGTGTGAATCAGAGCATCGTGCGTGAGGAAGGCCACTCTTTGCATCCGAGTGAAAGGTGGCTATTTCCAGCAATTTTTGTAAATGTAGCTAAGTACCTAGTGTGTAAGTTTCTAAGTACTATTGTAAGTGAAGAGTACCCACACATGCTCACACACGCACACACACCCTCACACACGCACACACACCCTCTCACACATTCAAAATCACAACAAACAGCTGTTCTGCGTTTGAAAATAGTACGGTCAGTGACCCCGTACAGTCCAAGTTACCTACTGTTACACACAGGTTGATCCTTTTGATGTTTAGGTAGCAAACCGGTTTTGTTAATTTTCTCGAAAAGTAATGCTAAAAAAATATATTTTTTTTGCTTAGCGTGTTTATTTGAGTGTGTGTGTAACCCTCCCGACGGGTTTGAAATAAATAACGAAGCATCTTATACACGGTGTTGCAACCCCAACCGTAAAACCCGAAAGGGGTCATCCCCTTTCGGGTTTTACTGTTCGTGAAATAGAATAACTTTTGCTCTACGACTTTTTAATTTGAAGAAAAAAAATTTATTTTTCTCCATTCATTTTGAGAATAGGTATTTAAAATTTGTATGAAAAAAAAATTTTTTTTTGTTTAAAAATTATTTTTTTTCGCCACACATGTTGTTTAGTTTCACATATAGAATAACCCCCTTAAGTCAGTTAAAAATATTACGGGGGCAACTGCAACACCGTGTATATTAGATCTTATAGTATTTTAAAATAATCGAGCGATATCGAAAGATACCAAGCGATATGGAAATACTATATATACAATATAATATAATTGTATGTTGTGCTTTCCATAAAAAAAAAAAATCAGAAAAATTATGAAAAAAAAACAACGCTTTGGAGTTCACTAGTAATGATTTTGTAGATTGGAAAACTAGAACATAATTCATACTCACCTTAAACTATTCATAGGTTTGCATGGATCCTGCGATATCGGGTAATCGGTTGGTAGTCTCTTATGCGAATGTATGTACAGGTTTCATAAAATGTTATCGTATCTTAGCCGTGGGTGATACATGAAGATACTATAACATGTCATCTTTGGGAATCTTAATATAAAATAATATTATAGTACCTATCTTCATCGTCTGTGACGCGCTTAACACCCTCAGCGCCATATTGTGTATCATTTCTGATACACAGTGTTATAACCTTGTGTATCAGAAATGATACGCACTACTAGTTTTGCCTTGAAATTTATGTAAAAGAAATGAGACGCTTTTCATACATTGTGTATGGGGGAAAAATAGCCCTGGCCTAGGTGAGTTTCCCGGTACATTTGGCCTGCAGATCTATTGATTGCCAGTCTGGTTCACACGCGCTCTTTTCAGCATGGGCATTATGATTTTCCTCGGTAGTGAAAGTCGGTAATGGTAAGCTTCTTACCTCTGGTATTCTCACAGTACACAAAAAGAAAAAAAAGAAAGGTTTGGAAAACAAAAAGTAAGAAATATGTGTGTAAAAGAATAGTGAAGCTAAAACTTTCTCACAGGCCAGTGTATCATATATGATACACAGCTGGAAAATGGGAAAATTTTAAGAAAAAATAAAAGTTTCATGTATACCCAACTTCAGGAAGTCATAATCTACAAGAATAAATCATTAAAAAAAATTCGCCAAAATTTGAAGAATTTGCCAAATGGGCTTGGCGCTGAGGGTGTTAAATGTTAATTCGGTTTGGTAACCAACCACCGAGTCAATCAATAAACCAAAAGAGGACTAAGTAACATGGCCTGCATGGGAACTTACTCATCAGCACGAGCGAATATAAGCTCTATAGGAAACAAGCATGGGTTCGTCAATCCAAAGTACAAGTGCGAGGTCGGGGATCCGGGCAGAGTGGGTGGAAATTGTAGGCGCTCTCCAATAATACGGACCCTAGGAAGAACCCCCAGTCCCACCACTGGTATTGTTAGTTTCAACGGATTCATGTGGAACTTGAATATAAGAAGACCTTCGTACGTCATCTGAAATTGGTCGATACGAGTCACGAGATTTTAGTGACGATGCTGGTTTCGAATTCATCATAATTTCAGTTCTAGAACGACCGTAGACGAAAAAAAAATATTTTTATGATCTAAGAGAAGGACACATTGCAATATAAAAGCTATTCGTCCATGTAAGTACTTAATTACCTCCAACATGGGCTTGAAAGCAATATCTAGCCAACCACCTTCATCAGGTTCATATTTGCCGGAGTTGTTTAATATTGTAATCGCATTTTGACCATGATTCTTCAGTTTTAATGTGACGTACCAAATGCACGTACATTTTCCTCTGTAAAAACCCAATGTAATATATCTGTTGATTTGCGATGTATGGTAGGTCAATTCGTGTGAAAAGTCCTTACAATACTGTACTCAATTAACTTGGAGATGACGAGACACTCACATGTTCTTGAGAGGTATAGAACAAACTACTTTATCCCCACATCTCACATGTCCATAGCTTAGGTTGCTAATATTGGAGACGAGGTATGGAACAGCGCACGTCGCTCTGACCATCACTGGTATACTGACTCCCCATGGCACCTGAGTAAATTTACACAGATGAGTACACCGAGGATGAGTATACCTATGTAATAGGTTTATGTGAAAGACAATCGATCATCTTCCAAGCTAAATTTAAATTTAATGCTGTAAATAATAATCTTCTTGTGAGCGGTTGTATTGTGATGTCTCGAACCGCATGCAAAGGTTTAGTATGTTACCTCGCCGATTAGCTTTATGGTTTGAATGATTTATTATTTATTCATCTTCTGATTGCTTATTGTCTTTGTGTCAGATTTGAGTCGTCGAGTCAAATCTCGGTTTTCAAACTATACAGGGTGTCCCCGGACTGGTGTAGTTCCTTTAAGGAGGCTATTCTACACCTTGTAACAAACATAATTAGTAAGAGAAGTAAGGTTCTAGGTACACCTGTTGCGGAAATATAATTTTTTAAAGTTATTAATGTAGTGTAATGTTGTAATGCTCTAATCGGGCAGCGGGAATACGGACGGGACGCGACGCGAGTGAACGCAAACAGATAGCCCGCCCCGCCTGCGGACCGCTCGCGCCCCGACCCGCGCCATTCGGCCTTGCGTTTCACAGTTGCGCGGTCTAAAGGCGCCCACACATTGTAGTATGCATTTAGTTTGTTAGGATATCCGAAAATTTGAATGAGAGCACATATTTAAAAAAATCTTTCAGCAGTGCTTTTGTTACAAGGCGTAGAATAGCCTCCTTAAAGAAACTACACCTGTCCAGGGACATCCTGTATAGTGCCCACCAGACGCGACGTGGACGTTCAGCCAGGGCTGTCTTGTACCTAATCTACCATGCGCATTCTTTAACCTATGTAAGTAAATTAACAATACGCGAGCAAACAATAACCTATTAAACAATTTTCTATTTCTAAACTAAGATACCTTAATCTACCTAAGGATTATGACTCAAGAGGAAAGTTCTTCGGCTTTTCTCTCGGGTCGCCGACCAACACTCCCCAGGAAACATCAACCGTACCAAGTAATACAGGGCCAATTGAGTCTCCCTTTACATAAGGAATGCAGAAAGTATCCCTCGAGTAGGTCTAAAACCTCTCCGAATCGATAATTCCGTTTCGCAAACATAAATACTAGATATTAAAAATAACCTCATGCATTTGATTCCTGCGTGGAGACAGATTTGTTTGGGAAGAGCTTGGAAGCGATTAAGTAATACAGAATCGAATAGGTCTCCTGTACAGAGATTCGATGTCATGGCGATGTTAGAGACGCGTTCTTGGTTTGTCAGGAAAAAGCTCCGAGACGACCAGGTATTACAAGGACGCTCTTCGCTATAATCCGATGTATTCACGTAGTCCATAGTAATAAATCGTAGTGAAGCGTCGCTGCCGCTGCTGTGATTGCGACGAACTTGCGCAGGCACAACCGCGCCGATCCGGGAATATAGATGAATACCTAGATGTTATATAAAACCATGCAACTCAGCTGGCAAACTCCTTTCGTCTCGCCCCCAGCTCACAGGGTCCTGCCAGGCAACCGCTCCAATAATATCTGCACACAGCCTCGCACACTCAACACTCACTTCTTTAAAAGGTTCACTTCTTCATGATTAATACAGTTAGAAGAGAACGGTCTCAACTCAGCGAACTTCAAAACGCGATATCAATGATTATTCCGAAATTGCACGAGTTATCCGCCCGAACACAACCGATCGATTTCCCTGCGCGATCCTCACTGTCCTCCGTTACTTCTCCGCCTCAACACCATCCGCTTGATCATTTGACCTCCTCTTCACTACTTGCAAATATGGGCGCAACAGTTCGCCACCTAATTGGTAGGACGTCTGTAAGCCCCTATCCTTTGTTAGTGACCATTTTCGTGTTCATATTTTTTTGTATTAAGTCTTAAGCAGCAATTTTTGAAATCGAAGGTTTTTTATACTGTTGTCCTTGAAATTGTGAGATTTTAAGAAATGGCACTCAGAATTAGCCCTTTTATGGAAAGGGTCCATAATTTTGTTCTAGACGACATTTATTGCCAAGAGTATCAGATTACAGAACCTTGTCGCCAAAGGGAATGACTTGCACGTGTGTGAACCGTGTGAATTCAAAATTCGAAAATATTTTAGATAAGAGGAAACAAATATTATAATTTTACATGAGGAGTGTACGTATGGTGCAAATACACTTTGTACCAGGTGGACACATCTCAGTATGCGTTAATTTTATTTGTAAGTGACTATAATAATAATTGTGACATTGTGACCTGCTAAGTTTAATGTCAGTTCTTCTTCGCATATAATTAGAACTGGCGGAATTTTCGACATGTCCAAGTGTAAGTTACCTTATTTTCTTTTTATAGAATCTGACACGCTCGGCTGTATCACCTACAACATCCGTGATGTTAGTTCATAACACCCTGGTGAATCAGGTGGCATGTCGGTGCTTCGGTGCGTCGGAAAACACGAACTATTTACATAGCCGCTTCGACTGACCTTTCATTCTTCTATGGTTGAAATTATACAATACACAATAAATGAGCTAGCATACCTCAAGGAAGAATGTTGTTTCCACCGTTTGCTCTATCTCAGGGAAATCTTCTCTGGTTGGTGAGAAGATGACTTCAAATTTCGACACCTCACCTGGGTTCATTCTGGCGCCCAACTTTACTTCAAGCCAAGGTGGAATCGGATTAGCCCTTGCTCTAAAGAGTTTCGTATGACCAGGCCCATAGTTTACCACATTGGCCGAACAAGTTACCTGTAATTGGTTATTACAACGGAACAATAAATTACAATATTGATTGGGCATGATGTTTGATAATGATTATGAGATATAGGTGGAGATGAAGTAACTAAGTAATTGACAATAATATATTTTGACTTGTTAAAGTACAAGACTCGGTCGGAGTAAGGAGTTTATACTATCATACCTTATACGGATAAGGAATAGTTTATGGAATAATGTCATGTCGTAATAGTTATAAATGGAGGCTATTAGATCTTGACTACGTAGTTCGCCTAGAGCTATGTATCTTGACCCCCAATTGAATCAATTGTTTTGGAAAGGGCGCAAGTCACAATTTTTGACGAAATCCAGTTATGTAAGTGGCTCTATAATAATTAGACGCATGTTTTCAGCGATAATGGCTCTAGTAGTCAAACTACAGATTAAGTTCTGATGGAAGGAATGGCGGGAAGTTCGCGACATCGGGGCTTTCCAAAACAAACGTCAACAGTGTGTGAGTGTGTGAGCGGGACTGAAAATACGCAGTAACAATCAATGAACGCACTAAAGGAGTGGGAAATACTGATAGATACGCGCAGAACGTCGTAAAGAAGAAGCAGTCGTCTGGAAAAGATTATCACACCTTGTTCCAACAAAAACGTAACAGCCAAAGGGACGTTAGTTTACAAAATATATACATACCATCACACCGTTTCTCCGGAGGGATATGAAGGGTCTACTGGGCGCCATTTAGTTGTTATGTTATACGATTCATTAATATATCGACAATGAGTACTAGTACATGGTCCATGTTTTTCGAGTTTCAGTACAATGCCCAGATACCAGAATTAGTCCACGCCTCCAAATTCATCGATAACAATGTCAAATATTTCAAACTGAGTTACGGAAGAGAACGACAAGAAAATCGAAAATATAAAGGAAGTGATCGTCCACATCCCATCAGAATACCAGGTATATTACAATAAAATAACAAACTGCCCAACCAAAAACACATAAATAATTATAGAAGAAAATGCACCACACCCCAATAGAAATGTAACGGTAAAGTTGTAAAGAAATAAGATTTTTATATAATAGGTATACCTTAATTAATGTATAAAAACGCGGTATTTTATTTCACCTTTCTTCGTTAGTTTTGGGAAGGATTCATGTCCATGAACTTATAGTGCATTTATGTCACTTCCATCCAACAGGAAATTTGCCCGCGGCTTCGCTCGCCGCCCCGCGCCACCCCACACGCTTTTCCGCGCCTTTCCGCGCCGTTCCACGCCGTCCCGCGCCGCTCCGCGCTGCATCGCGCCGTCCCGCGACGTTCCGCGCCGCACCGCGCCTTCCCGCGCCACCCCGCGCCGGCCCGAGCCGCAACGCGCCGTCCCGCGCCGCAACGCGCCGTCCCGCGGCGCCCCACACCGCCCTGCGCCGCTCCACGCCGCCCCGCGCCGCCCCGCGCCGCTCCACGCCGCCCCGCGACTTTCCGCGTCGCCCCGGTGTGCCCCGCGCCGCTCCGCACCGCCCCGCGGTGCCCCGCGCCGCCCGCGCCTTTCCGTACTGACCATATCTTTTTTCAGCAAATTTTAAAAAAAGAACAGAATTCGAAATTGTAGTTTTTATGTGACGTTGATGGGCTATTGTTTTTCTTGGGAGATTCTCTCTCTCCCGTGCTACTATACTTTAATTGATACTGCTGAGCCCTAAGGCTATTTAGCGTGATGGTATTAGCCTATATGTTATTCTGATTTATAAGCTATAGTACTGTAAAGTCTCATCAAAATCCGTTCAGTAGTTTTTGCGTGAAAGAGGAACAAAGATCCATACATCCATCCATTAAATCCATACATCCATCCTCACAAACTTTCGCGTTTATAATATTAGTAGGATTTTTTTCGTCTGTAATCGTAGACGGAAAAAATCAATACACCTTTTTTTTAATAAAATTGACAGCGCGACATATGGCGCCGAGCCACTAAGGTGTCTAACGCCCATGGACATTCGGTCGTATGCGGGGGTTGCGAATGCCATGCCAGCCTGACATGTGCCCATTCACGCCCCTCTTGAAGGACCCGAGACTGTACTTGGGGGGAAATATATGGGCAGGGAGAGCGTTCCAGAGTTTACCGGTTCTGTAGAGGAATGATCTGCAGAATCGATTGGTACGCATCCGCGGTAAGTCCAGCGTGTAGGGATGCAATCCCTGCCCAGTGCGCGTGGTGCGAAGGTGGAAAGGGGACGCCGGGATCGCATTAATCAGCTCCTCCGAGTACTCCCCATGGAATAAGCGATAGAACACACTTAGGGAGCCGACATCCCTACGGTGTTGCAGTGGTTCAAGATCGCAGGACACTTCGGGGTCACCCACTAGTCGTACGGCTCGACGCTGGATTGAGTCCAGAGGCGCAAGCTGGTATTTGGCAGAGCCATCCCACAGGTGCGAGCAGGACCTGATCCAGCTTTCGGTCCAGCGTGAAGTACCTTCGCACCTTATTGAGTACGCCCAGCTTTTTAGAAGCCAGCTTGGCCTTCCCCTCGATATGGCGACGAAAGTTCAGGTCGTGCGACAGTTCGACTCCGAGGACCCCGAGGTGATCGCTTAATTTAAGCGACGTGCCTTGGAATGAAGGAGCCGGTGTGAACGCCGCTCTCTTCGCACTGAACGCGCAAACTTGTTGTTTTCAACAAAAGGTTTTTTGCATCTCCTGAAATTTTTTTGTCGTATGGACTTATTTCTCTACCGCCACTCACCTAGCAGTTATCATACCCCAAAGGTATTCTGTTAGAAAATGCCTAGAGGCATTAAGTGTTACCTTTTGCCCATATTCTATTAGAGGGCAATAAATATATACAATACAATACAATACAATACTTATGCAAAACTACCGGTTTGAATTATCTCCAACCATTAGGTTAGTATTGTTAATATGTGTGACTCCGATTTTTTTTTCTTATTTTTCTCTGGGTAGTAGTTATACACTGGTCTACTCCCTGGTTCCCGCTTGACGTTGAGTTTTGGGACACGTTGTAGGTATACAAAACATTTATACGTCTAAATGTCGTGGATCGAGTAAAGAGTGTAGGCGCAGCTTCTGGCACTGCCATTAGCCAGTGTCGCTGATTTTAATCCTACGAGTAACATAGTAATTAATTAAAAGTGACAACAATCATCAATACTAATAATAAATCTGTAAGGGATGGTCATGGAGTAAGTTGCTTTGATTTTTGAGATATTTGGTTTGTAGACTCTGTGTATGATACTAAAACTAAATTTACGATTTTTAGAAATCATTTCTGTATGTATGTATGTTCCACCATAACTCTTAAACCGATCATCTGAATTCGATGAAACTTCGTACAAGTACATTTACCTACACGGGACACAGGATAGGCTAAATAAAATTCACTTCCGGTTACACTAAGATGTGGCTCCCATACAAACCGATATGTTCCGTAGGCGCCGTAGTACTATAGGTATTTACCGAGCGGTCGGCCGGCAGCTGGCGGCGTGGCGGCGGCGCGGGCGCGGAGGAGGCACGGCGAGCGAACTGAATAGCCGCAATATGATAGAATGGATCTCTGTTCTTCTTTCACGCAAAAACTACTGAACAGATTTTGATGAGCCTTTACAGTACATCAATATAACATATAGGCTATAATTTATTAAGACATTGTGTAAATTGGCCCAAATAGGTATATCGATAAATGTCAAATAAGTCGGAAAAAATCCTGCCATCTGAGAGCTATCTCGGCGTGCGCTGCATAAACCGTTAGAGTTACACGAAGATAATGTATGGTGAGGTTTCTCTTAAATAGTTCTAAAAAAAAGTCCGCGACAGCATTTAACTACCTTTTATATGGAAGCCACTATAGCCAAAATAGTGAACCATAAATACATTTAAATTGGTTACTGTATTTACAACGCACATTTTATAGTAGGTATTGAATTAATCCTTATCAAAATACATATTTTTATCGCTTCTGGTATTTAAAGTAGATAAACTTTGGCTTTTCAACTAAGTAATTTGGACAAATAGTTTAAAAGTTACGACGATGAGAATGTCTTGATATGGCGTCCTACGGTGCAACGCACAGTACGGGCGGGGCGAGGCGAATATGTATGTATGAATTTCCTCCATAAAATTTAAACCGATCATCTAAATTTGATTAAAATTATTACACACACATTTAGCTATACGAGACACAGGATAGGCTAAATAAAATTCAGTTCCGGTTACGCTAATAGGTGGAATATTTTACTTAGTTAGGTATCTAAAGTATTTGATTTACTTTAACTGAAGTTTCTTATTTTAATATCGATAGCTTTTTCGCTCGCGTGAAATTCGTATTTCAAAAGAAGAAAGTAAGTAACTTCGGCCAGGGCCGGAGGGTGAACTGGATTCAGATAAACAATAAACCTTTTCGAAGAAAGTAAGTAACAAAGGGCGAGGCCGAAGGCCGAGCTGCATTCAGGAAGACTATAAACCTTCTCGAAGAAACTAAGTAATTGAGGGCGAGGCCGAAGGCCGAGCTGCGTTCAGGAAGACTATAAACCTTCTTGATGAAATTAAGTAACTTAGGGCGAGGCCGAAGGCCGAGCTGCGTTCAGGAAGACGATAACCTTTTCGAAGAAAGTAAGTAAGAGAGGGCGAGGCCGAAGGCCGAGCTGCGTCAAGGAAGACCATAAACCTTCTCGAAGGGAAGCACTGACGTGGCACCAAGTTCATCCGGTGTTATGGGCTGAGATCACGGATGTTGTAGGTAATGTAGCCAACCGTGTCAGTTTCCAGAAAAAAAAATTTAAAATAAGTAAGTAACTAAGGGCGTGGCCGAAAGCCGAGCTGTATTCTGGAAGACGCTGACAGTAAGTAACTATGGGCGATAGTTACATACTTTCTTCAAGACGGTTTATAGTCTTCCTGAACGCAGCTCGGCCTTCGGCCTCGCCCTTAGTTACTTACCTACTTTCTTCGAGAAGGTTTATGGCCTTCCTGAGCGCAGCTCGGCCTTCGGCCTCGCCCTCTGTTACTTACTTTCTTCGAAAAGGTTATCGTCTTCCTGAACGCAGCTCGGCCTTCGGCCTCGCCCTCAGTAACTTACTTTCATCGAGAAGGTTTAGTCTTCCTGAACGCAGCTCGGCCTTCGGCCTCGCCCTTAGTTACTTACTTTCTTCGAGAAGGTTTATGGTCTTCCTGAACGCAGCTCGGTCTTCGGCCTCGCCCTATATTACTTACTTTTTTCGAAAAGGTTATCATCTTCCCGACCGCAGCTCGGCCTTCGGCCTCGCCCTCAGTTACTTAATTTCATCAAGAAGGTTTATAGTCTTCCTGAACGCAGCTCGGCCTTCGGCCTTGCCCTCAATTACTTAATTTCGTCGAGAAGTTTTATAGTCTTCCTGAACGCAGCTCGGCCTTCGGCCTCGCCCTTAGTTACTTACTTTGTTCGAGAAGGTTTATGGTCTTCCTGAACGCAGCTCGGCCTTCGGCCTCGCCCTCTGTTACTTACTTTCTTCGAAAAGGTTATCGTCTTACTGAAAGCAGCTCGGCCTTCGGCCTTGCCTTCAGTTACTTACTTTCTTCGAGAAGGTTTATTGTCTTCCAGAATGCAGCTCAGCCTGAAGCCTCGCCGTTAGTTACTTACTTTAGTTGAGTAGGTTTATTGTTTACCTAAACGCAGATCGGCCTTAGTTACTTACTTTCTTCCTTTGAAATACGAATTTCACGCGAGCGAAGCCGCGGGCAAAAGCTAGTAATAAATAAAATAGCAATTGATATAATATTATTAATACCTATGATGTAAGGACATGTTTATAATGTTTAACACGGATAAAAAAATTATAATAAAAAGGATAATACGATGATTGAGGTGTCCAACAATGCTCTCAGCAATTAAACTTCTTGTACGTAAATGGGTGCATAAGTGACAATCTTGAGCATAGGTAGTCTTAAAATAATGTAAAATACCTGCTCAATATAATAAATTGAAAACCATGAATGAATGCATGCTAAAGTTAATACTTACGGTTGTTCCAACAATCACTACCCCATATTCAATTACGTAAGGAGTTGTGAGAAATCCATGAATGGGTCCGTTCTTATTGCCTGCTTTCAATGATTCTGGACACTGCTTGATGTGATCGATCACAAGCAATCTCTCCAACGAGAGTTCAATATCCATTACGGTTGGGTAGTCATCCTAAAATATTATCCGTTCATTGACACGCTAATACACATTTTGCTATTCTTATTTTGTGTCTAGAATATCTCTACCGTTTGAAATCAAACCTAAAAATATAAGGGAACTTACCGACTCGTCACAAATATACCATTCTTGAAGGTTCTCTAATTCAGGAGAAATATTTCTTTGGTCAGATGAAGGGCTGTTCAGGTGGTTCGGTGCGTTTTCCTTAAACATTTTTCGAACTGTGTCTAAAAACTGCGGAGTTAGAGTTGAAACGGCTGGATAGCAAATTTCTGCGGGTATCTGAAAGCGAAATAGGCATTAATATATAAAAATAGCTACCTACATTAATTCTCAACATATTTTATTATATCGTTTTAAATTGCAGGAAAATGTGATACTTATAAGAAGAAATTAAAATATGGAAATAGGTATATTCGTGTAAGTGGTACTTTTCTAATGTTATTAATATAATGGATACGTGGGCTGTTCCGAAAATTGTTAGCCACATAATAAATACAATTTTGTTTTCCTGAAACTATTTTGATTTGACGGCTAATTTAAATACAAATCTCCTTGATGAAAATTATTGGCCACCTATGTGTAGTTCTTTTTTTAAATATTTTTAACGGTTATCCGTCACTCATATTTTATTTACAACAATGGACGTCTCGCGATAATAAACGAATTTCCTATTCGTTTGGTTGCCACTATTTAAAAAAAGAAGAAGAAGAAAGAAGCTTTTCGTGTTATGATTTTCTATAATTGATTATAAACGAGGGTTAACCTTCAAGTTTTGTCAGCCTCGATAGCTCAGTGGTGCAGACTGTCAACTGTCGCTATTGAATGTTAAGCAACGCTGGGTGCGGTCAGTACTTGGATGGGTGACCGCTGACCGTTGGAGGCTGACCGAGGTTCGGATTCCTCGTAAAACTGTAGGTCCCTTCCCTCCTAATCTTACTTGGTGGTAGGGTTTAACCCGCCCGGGTTGGTACCATCGCACTGAATGAAACGTCGGTCGAAACGGCTATGTAAATAGTTTGTGTTTTCCGACCAGTTCAGTGTAGCCGGCACGATCAAAGGGGGAAGCACTGACATGCACCTAGTTCTCCCGGTGTTATGGGCTGACATCACAGACGTTGTAGGTGATGGAGCCAACCGTGTCAGTTTCCATAAAAAAAAAGGAATCTCACGAAAATTTACAAGCTGCTTTTGGGGAGTCTGCTCCTGCGTTAGCAACAGTTACTTATTGGTTTCGTGAATTTAAAAGTGGTCGAGAGAACCTAAACGATGACCCCAGACCCGGCCGACCATCAACTGCAGTCACTCATGAAAACGTCATCAGGGTAGAGTGGCTATTGCGGGAGAATAGACACATTACACATCGGGAGATTCAGGCTGAACTGAAGATTGGATCACAGGCAATTTCCACCATCCTGCATGAACACCTCAAAGTTAGGAAGGTTGCTTCGCGATGGATATCTCATTCCTTTCCTACATCGTGCTCATTCTCTCACCGAAGAACAAAAATCCCGTCGTGTCGATTGGTGTAAATTTAGGCTGGAAGAGTTCGAAGAAGGAACTTCGTAGCAGTAATTCCGCTAGAAGACCGTACAACAGTTACTAGTGAATGGTATTGCGAAGTTTGTCTGCCTCAAGCTTTCGGGGAGTTAATAGCGAGCGCCCAAGGAGCGGCGTCCGTGGCATTCTTTTTCACCAAGATAACGCGCCCGCTCACACAGCTGCTAGAACTATGGACTCTTTGACAACTTCGGGGGTACAAATGTTATCCCATCGATTTAGCTGCATGCGATTTTTTTTTTCCACGTTAAAAAAAAATGCTTCGCGGGCGAAAATTCAACACTGCAGACGAGACCGTCGAAGAATTTCGGCGGTTATTTTTCAACCTCCCACAAGATACGGTTTTTAAATGTTTTGAAAGCTGGTTCACCCGCATAAGTGCATAGGGATTGGAGGGGAATATTTTTAAAAGCTGTAAATAATTTTTTTCATATTCTAACTATTTTTCGTTTCACTAACAATTTTCGGAACAGCCTAGTATATAAAATGTACCAGTTCCATGTGCAGTCTTGGAAGTGAAATGTGCACTTGCGGTATAACACCCCATCCGAGAATGTCTACATAGATTTTTTCTAGAGGACCGATCTCTAACAAAAAGTTTAGATGGAAATGTCCTATTATTCCCGGATCAACAGTGATCTTCACATCTACTTCGTCATAATGCTCGATATGCTTAAAGGCTGGCTCAATTTCCAATATCTTGGCTCCAAGCTCGGCAGAAATATAAGTGTCATTGCGATGTGTTATATAATCAAAAGGCAAAACCCCCGAATTCAATAACTTAAGATATTCGGTAGCCTTTTCATGGTATGATCGAATCTTGAATTCAACCGCCTCTGTATTTAAAGCGTACTTTAGCACTGAACTTGTTCCCACAATTGTCACAGTTTCAGATGGACCTCCGAGGACTTCACACTCTAATATAGTTGAAATATTGACATCGTTCTTGGGCGAGAAAGTCACATGAACGCATTGATCCTGCCCTGGCTTCAGAACGCCTCTGTGTGGGAAAATGTTAAATAATTCATGCACATATAGTTTTTGAGGTTGAGGTTTTATTGGAAATTTGTGCGCCCATTCAAATGGCTCTTCATGATCCGCTGATAAAATAGGAGTAATCGTTTTCATAAGCATTTGACTCTCTTTTGATTCTGTAGTGAAATGCATATCCGAATAGACGATTTCATGAGTACACTTTGACCCTTGCTTCAGTTTCGCAACCGCGCCGTCTTTTGCGTTGATATTTTCGATCAATGATGACTCAGGTTTTCGCGAGGCAAGAATTTCATGAATTTCATCTGAATTAAAAATATGTTAATTATTTTAATGGATACTAGCTTTTGCCCGCGGCTTCGCTCACGGTAGACTCGGTTTAATAGCAAATCCCATTTAATAAATTCGATCGCTTCTTTTATATTCTCTCTCTCCCCTCCCTCCCTCGCTCCCCCTCCCTTCTCCCTACCAGTAGATTCTATAGCCGGGCTGCGTGAACAGAAAATGAGTTTGTGTAAAAACCAGTTTTACGAGTGGCCATGGCTAGGATATTGTCATCACTTGAGCGAATGGTGGAACCGTGAGAAGATAGTTACTGAAAACGCGAAAATAGTACTCGGGAGTAGACGGGTTGTTAATACAAGAATAACGAAGACCAAGAATGTGGGAATTTCTGCGGAGACCGATTGGTAGCCACTTGAGACGTCTGCGGTATTCTGAAACATGGTCGTACTTACGTAGACCGAAAATAAAGCGGCAAGCGGTTTTGCAGACGCTCAAGCTTTCTTCAGTAACATCCAGGCAACACACATCCGTATAATTAAGGATGCGGAGAAGCAGCGATTGTGCTAGAATTGTCTTTGTGGAGGTCGGAAGAAGGTTCTGCAGCCGCCTCAGGGAGTGCGCCGCAGCATAGAATTTTCGACTGACCTCATTGACCTGAGCCTACTCTAGAGAGAACTTACTGGAGAGAGAGAGAGAGAACGGAGAACTACTCTCTGCATTGGTGCAAACCGCATCAAAATCTATTCAGTGATACAATATACATACAGACAGACGTTCTCTTTTGTAAGAAGTATAGAGATAAACTCTTTGGGCCAATTTTTTGTTTAAAATTTACCTTCACTCTTCGTTCTTGGCGTAATTGATTCTATAACTGAAGATGCGGGTTTATTTTTTGATTCATCGGGAAACACCTTAAAAGTAAACAAAGTAGGTTATGTTAACTTAAAAGTAAAAAAAAGGTATTACACTGTTGAAAAGTCTAGCTTCCAAAAAGGTATTTTTTTTTATAAAAAGCGCGATATGTGGCGCCGACCCATAAGGTGTCTAACGACGCCCATGGACGTTCGGTCGCATGCGGTGGTTGCGAATGCCATACCGGCCTGACAGGTATCTATTCACGCCTCTCGTGAAGGACCCGAAACCGTACTTGGGGGGAAATATGTGGAAGATGCACGGAGTCCGTAACTTGCCCAAGAGTGACTTGTGCCAAACCCTGTCAAATGCCTTTACAATATCGAGGCCAATTGCCAAGGATTCAACATGCCCTTCAAGCGATTCCCCACAAAGGTGAAAGGAGTTCACCTGCGCATTTTTCCGATCGGTGTTGAGATTATTTGTTTCCAGGTAGCTGTGCATTGATAATGCGCTCCTCCGCCTTGTAGAGTTGGGACGTAATCGCTATAGGTCGGTAGTTCGACGGGTCTGATCGGTCGCCCTTTTTGGTAACAGCTTGGGACAAAATTAAAATTAAACGTATCTAGTTTCTCACCTCAGGTTCTGAATAAGTGAATGTCTTAAATTGCAATTGAAAGCAAACTGTGAGTGGCGTGATGTTTTGTATCTTTAATGACTTGCTGTGAACACTACCGTTCGGAATACAGTCGAAGTCTAATTTTATTGGAGTAATAGTCAAATTAGGGAAATTTATGCGTCCAGTCACTTTTAGTGCATCCTGCAAAGAAACATTATCATGATGTAGATTTACATAAATTTTTAGATTAAGTTCTTCTAAAGCAAAACATCACCTTACCCTATTTTTATGTTTCTTGAACTTTATTCTTATAAGGTCATAGTAGTCTCTAGATCTGAGAGTGGAATGCTTTGTAGTATCAAACACGACCTGCAGTCTCATAGCTTCCTCGTCTTCTAAAATTTCTTTAACAATATGCGTCAAGTTGAACGCCAATTTCAGCTTATTTATCTCTTGGAAAAATCGTAGATACTCAGTTCGGAATGGAGGCACTGGTTTCTTCGTCAGGTAGTCTATTAGCTCTTTGCATACGTATGGCTCACTTTCTCGCATGAGTGCTTCTACGTTTATATCGGATATGTTGTAACACATACAGTCACATAGATTAGTGTCGTTTTTATCGATTATGTATCCAGTGATCCTTTGTACGAATGCGAATGGTGGCCTTACACTCACTTCCACATCCAATGGTAATGTTGAAATATTTTTTAATGTGAATATATCTGAGAAGGTCAGGCGGTAATAGTATTTATTGGAATTACAAATAACTTGAAGAGATTACCTACTTACTCGAAGCTTCAATGATGTTTCAAAAATGTTTGACCTTGAAGTACCTCACTATGTACATATTGTACATAGTGAGGTACTTCAAGGTCAAACATTTTACCTGTTAAATTGTAATGTTCGCTGTATGGTCCATAATCATACCGCAGCTCTATAGCATCTGTTGATAGTTCGATTTTCGGATCGACAAATTCTGCTTCGAAAGGGCATTTCATCAGGAGTTCTTTCTTGTTGATGCCTTCGATGCTGCCTATGAGGTACCATATTTCAATCATAGTAGTTACTTTGCTAGTAGCAGCAGTTACTTTCAAATTCAACTTTTCACCTGCTGCCATTTTAAATGAGGACGGTTCTAATGTGAACAATTGCCTGGAAGAAAATGTGCGCTCGAGTGTGTTTAAAATTGGCTTGAGTAGCCTTCAATCAATTATTAAAGAAGTTATTGATTAGTTCAGAAGCAATACAATTAAAGTTATAGCTTACGCAGGAATGTTTTTATTTTTCGCCAGTTTATAGTTCGGACTCCACTCCAGAGTGTGCATGCGTTTGCCGCAGTTCTCCATCACGACTTCACACTCCATCGGAATCCTTGTAAAGTGTCGTCCTAGGACTACGCGGTCCCTTAACTCTCCGACAATTATGCTGGTACCCACACCAGTCGCGCTTAGAGGCACGAGCTGAAAATATAAAATTATTAATATTTCCAATGGGCTCGTAGGCGCACCTAAGAGAGAATTTATATAGACTCTTCTCTATCCACTGTATTTTGTAATGCGTCTCGTATTTCCGGTTAATTCAACTTCAAAATGGAAAATGTGATAATTATGTTGAATATATATGAGGTTTGAGGAACATTTTTTTCCTCAAAGAATTTGAGAGGAAACATTTTCGCTTACAATGTCATTCAAATTTTCAAATCTGATGAGCAGTTTATTCTGATACGTATCAGCATCGACGAGATATAGGGACAAAATCAATTCGCATGTGTTTTCCTCTTCTATACGCCCTTTGCTTAAGTTTACATTCCACTTGCCATCGTCGTTCACCTGCAAACGTTCATAGTATAGTATAGTTTTCTGTATGTATGTATGTATGTATGTTCCTCCATAACTCTTAAAACTTAGTACTAGCACATTAACTATAAGATCTCCTAGTGGCACTCTTTGCTCAAAATTCGCATCTGGACGATGACGGTGCCAAACCACCATCCATCCCTAGGTGCGATTGCACCATGCCAGAAATACAGTTCCGCCAAGGCACTGTCCGGCGTGAGTTATTCGCCCTAGATGCGAGAAAAGCGAGTGGACCCGACGGAATCCCTGCACTGGTGCTAAAGACATGTGTTCCAGAGCTAGCCCCTGTCCTCACACGCCTGTATCGCCTGTCTTACTCCACTGGTCGCGTGCCGTCAGCTTGAAAATCTGCTAACGTGCAGCCTGTCCCCAAGAAAGGGGACCGTTCCGATCCGAAAAACTACCGCCCGATAGCAATCACCTCATTACTCTGCAAAGTGATGGAGCGCATCATCAACACACAATTGATGACATACCTAGAAAGGAAGGACCTTCTAAGCGACCGCCAATATGGATTTCGCTCAAATCGGTCAGCTGGGAACCTTCTGGTTCACGTATGTCACAAGATGGGTGATGCTTTCGAAAATCACGGCGAGGGCATGGCTATCGGGTTGGACGTAGCGAAAGCATTTGATCGGGTCTGGCATAAAGCACTTCTTTCCAAGCTGCCGTCATATGGCCTACCGTCCGGCTTGTGTGACTGGATTGGCGACTTCCTGCATGGTCGCAATATTAAAGTCTTGATTGACGGTTGTTGCTCAGACGCCATGTTAGTTGATGCCGGCGTACCGCAAGGTTCCGTGCTGCCCCCGACCCTCTTTCTGCTGCACATTAATGATCTGCTCGAATCGGGCGAAATTAATTGCTATGCAGACGACAGCACGCCACTAGCCAGGTACACATGTCACCCAACCGCAAGCCTGGCCGAGGTGGAGAAAAACAGGCTACATCTTGTGCTTGAGCTCGAGGAGATTCTAAATAAGATTTCCACCAAGGGGGGGTTACCGCTGATAACCTGAGGCAGGGGTCTGGGGGCCCTTCCGTGCTCCGCGACTGTCGTACAGTCAAGCTCACGTGAATGTGCGACGGCATAGCTGCACATCCGATCTGTTCTTTCCTCTACGCCACTTAATTACAACCCTCATAAAACATCATGGCACGAAAAACCAAAATAAAACGTTCCACTGCGGGTTGTAACAATCCCCCAAAATTTTTCCGCGTTGACCTCGCCAACTTTCGAGGTCTCCGCGCAAACTTGGTTGCCGTCTCCCATCACCTGGAGTCGGCAAAACCCCATTTACTGTTCTTGACGGAGACTCAAATCTGCCAGCCTGCGGACTCCACCGACCTCAACATTCCTGGGTCCACTCTGTTTCAACGTTTTATACCCAAGAGCGTTGTCTGCTTGTATGGTCGATCTGACGTCTCCGTCAAGAGACTTTGCCATGTTGAAGACTCCCGCTTCCCCGTGATATGGGTCCGTGTGAATCTACCACATGTGGTTAGAATTTATGCGGGCCTATATCGCTCACCTAACTTGGGTGTCAACGAATCGACCTCATTCTTTGAGCACCTTAGCAGTGTGACGGACAAGTTGCTTGGTGAGATTCCAACGGCCGAAATTGTGATGGTAGGCGACTTTAATGTCAAACACAAGAAATGGCTTGGGTCCCCCGTCAGCGATCACTCCGGCCGGGAAGCTTACAACTTGGCCATAGCTCACGGATTGACACAGTTGGTTTCAGGATATACGCGTATACCTGACAATCCTGCGCATAAGCCCAGCTTGTTGGACCTTGTGCTGACTTCTGAATCTACAGGATACAGAGTTAGTGTCAGGGCTCCCCTTGGGAGCTCTGATCGCTGTCTCGTGTCCTGTAATGTGCCGACTGTGTACTACGCGGAATCACGCGAGCCTAGTACACGCACAGTCTGGCACTACAAGTCGGCGCAATGTGAGGAATTCCGATCTTTTCTTGGAACTTTCCCCTGGAGGGAGGTATGCTTTGCCTCGGCGGACCCATTAAAGTGCGCCGTGTCTATTGTCGAGCTGATACAACAGGGTATGGAATATTTTGTTCCGTCTTCTGTTCACAAGACACAAGCCCTGGTTCAACCGCCAATGCCGCCTTGCGGTAGAGGCCAAGAATCAGGCCTTCAGGCAATGGCTGTGCGCCCGTACTGCTGAGGCAAGACGCACACTTAATGCCTCCTCCAGGTCTTGCAAGCGAACGCTCAATGTGGCCAAGTACAAGCACGACCATAAAATTGGCGAGAGGCTAGTCCGCTATCCAACCGGCAGCCGAGCAGTCTGGTCTCTCGCCTACTCTATTGGTCGAAAGTTTTTCGCTCTGCTACACCACCGCTGGAACGTCCTGATGTATCACTCGCTATCCTCGCGAAGGAGAAGGCGAACATTTTTGCTCACCTTTTCGCGTCCAACTTAATACATGACCAAGGTGCAACCCATCCCTCGATACGACACTGTGGGATTTCGATGTTGGAGCCAAGGATGCACCCTAGACAAGTCAACAAGTGCTTGAAGACGTTGGACACTTCGAAGAGTAGTGGTCCTGATGGTATTCCAGCCATAGTGCTCAAGGTTTGTGCCCCTGAGTTGACACCAATCATCTCCCGCCTTTTCCGTCTCTCCTTCGCCCGTGGGATTGTACCCTCTTGCTGGAAAAGAGCCACGGTCCAACCGGTTCCAAAGAAGGGAGACTCCGCGAACCCCTCCAACTATCGGCCCATTGCGATAACTTCACTATTATGTAAAGTTATGGAGCGCCTTATTAACACCCAGCTCCTAACGTACTTAGAAGCAAATAAACTCCTGGATGACAAGCAGTACGGATTCCGGAAAGCTCGGTCAACAGGAGATCTTCTAACGTACGTTACGCATATATGGGCCGAAAGATTGGACAATTTTGGGGAGTCGCTGGCAGTCGCCCTGGATATTTCCAAGGCTTTCGACCGCGTTTGGCACCGAGGCCTTCTAGGCAAGCTTCCGTCCTTCGGCATTCCACCCAAACTATGCACCTGGATCGCCAGCTTTTTGGCGGGTCGTTCCATCTTCGTTACCATCGATGGCTCGAAATCGGACGACTTTCCAATTAAAGCTGGTATTCCGCAGGGCTCTGTGCTGTCGCCTACGCTTTTCTTAATCTTTATAAACGATCTACTGTCCTTGGGCATGATACACAGCTATGCAGACGACTGGAAGAGTAGAGATTCGCGGCACAGGGAGGCTCAACGCTCAGTTGTTGATAAGGTCGATAACGTTCTCGGAATAGTAGCTACATGGGGCCAGGAGAACCTTGTCGCTTTCAACGTTAGCAAAACTCAGTGCTGCGCATTATCGCACCCTTTTGTTGTTGACATTGGGCTTTTGAGAACCCATCGGTTCTCTAAATCGTTTCTTTGTCGCACCGCTAGAGTGTGGAACTGTCTTCCGGCGATTGTATTTCCTGAATCCTTTAACCTGGGTGTCTTCAAGGGTCGTATTAACGGGCTAGACAGCCTAGCAACAGTCCGCAAATCTGCTGGCATGGCACCTAACTGAGCGTGGTTTCGCGAGGAGAGGTGATTTTTGCTCTGTCGACTGCACCATTGGTCCCTCGGCACAGCCACCCGTGCTGGTTTACATAAAAAAAACCTGGGGTCTCCAAAACCTCGTCGAGTTTAACGTGAGTAAAACCCAGGCATGCATGTGCATTTAGCGCGAAGCGGACACCGTTCACTGCAGCCTCCACCTTCCAAGGAACTAGTCTCAAGGTCGAGGAGCACATTGGGATTCTCGGGGTCGAACTAACTCGCGACCTTAATTTTGGCCGCCACATCGAGGAAAAAGCTAAGGTAGCCTCAAGGAAGCTGGGTGTCCTCAAAAAGGTGCGTCAGTACTTTACGCCGAGCTAAAAACTGCTGCTTTATAAAGCGCAGATTCGCTCATGCGTGGAGTACTGTCGCATCTGTGGGACGGATCCGCAAAATACCTGCTCGGCTCCTTAGACTCGATGCAGCGTCGCGCTGTCCGCCTCGTTAACGACCCCGAGGTATCCCGGAACTTAGAGACCTTACAACTCCGCAGGGACGTTGGTTCTTTGTGTGTGTTATCGAGTATCGTGTCGTTCGTTCTACAGGTATTCCTGAGGCTACATAAATACCTATATGACAATGGCTTAATATGTAAGCAATGGCAAAGAGTTTGTATTACCTTGCTGCGCTCCTCAGTAAATTATTAACATGTATGTATATGTATGTATGTATATATTCTTTATTGAACACCAATTTATCAAAATAAGGTACAACAGGCGAGCTTAATGCCGCAAGGCATTCTATTCTAACTAACCTTTGGGATGTGGGAGAAGTACATGCAGGCGAACAAGAGTAGTTTGTGACAATGTGTTAGATTAAAGAAATATGTATGATAAACTACGTACAAATACTACATAGATACTTTAATAAGCATATATATGTATATAATAAACTTACATATTATATGTACATTAATCGGTGGTACCGTTGTGCAACACAATCAACTGAATGACAGGAGAGTAAGAGAAGGGGAGTAAAGATATGTACTTATGTAATATAAATTGCATTTACTTCGGTAAGGAAAGGAGAAGTTTGTTTAAATTTATCTTAAATACATTCATAGACGTAGAGGAGCGTAAATGCAAAGGCAGATTATTCCAGAGGCGAGCTGTTTGTACTGTGAAAGAGTCCGTGTAGAACGAGCTTGAGTGAGCCGGTATTGCCAAGAGTAAGTTGTCAGCAGATCTTAAAGCCAGGCCGTGAGAAGAAAGAAATTCAAATCGTTCACTCAAGTATTTGGGAGCAGCAGGATCATTAAGTGTGCGGAAGAGAAGAGAGAGGGCGTGAGAGTTCCTGCGACCACGAACATGGAGCCACTGAAGGCGAGCTCGATATTCAGATATATGGTCATACTTGCGCAATCCGAAAATATAGCAAATGCACAAGTTAAGAATACGGTCAAGTTTGTTGAGGAAATCCTCATTTAGGTCAAGATAACACACATCAGCATAATCTAGAATTTTAGTAGAAATTCGAGTTTTAGAAAGAGAAAATCCGCTTGTAGAGCTTCGCGTCGTCCCTGCCGCACAGAGACGTGCGAGTTTGTGCGACAGGGACGACGCTTTACAACCAGATTTTCTCTTTCTAAAGCTTGATGTTCATTATTTACTACCAGGTACTTTACATTTTTGTACTGTATACTGTATACCGGGTACACTGTAAATTTTTCTAAAAATGTCATAGATTTTGAGAAAAAGCTAGATTTATGAAGAGCCAATATTTCAGTTTACAATGCCAAAATAAAAATTAGGATGCAAGTAGGCAGGCAATATGGGTATATTGTGGGTATAGGAGAAAGCTTCGATTACTGATTTCACTGCCGTACCTACTGCAGTTACTATACTAGCGTAGTTGTGTTACCTATTAAAAGTATAATACCTTCTAGTGTGGCTGCGAAAACGTCTAATAGATCGAGCTGTGTCCGGTCCGACCCAGGAGGTTTAAGGGCAACTGACCTGATTTGGCGTGCGCAGTAAGGATGAGCTAGGAATATCGAATGTAGAAATCATCGAATCGATTTTTATTGCTCTAACAGTATATTACACTTTGCGTTTCAAAGTGAGACATTGTATATACCAACATATACATTTCTTTACCCCTTATTATATACAACATTATATACAAATTCATCTCACTAGTGATGCCTCAAAGTCCACACAAATAGGAGAATCATTCACAAGCATGAGGGATTTGTCCACTTTGTGCAGCAGCTTCACATTGCCCCAAATCATAACCGAGGGAGAATAAGTTATTATTGGCCTCACGCCACACACAGCTATCTGGCAGATGTCTAGAGGATTGCTGAGACCGAATAGTCGAGCTCTGTGAAGAACAATCATTAGTATGATTTGTATATATCCATAATAACATGTACATAAATGCAACACTGAAACTGAATTTAGCGTGTACCATAAACATTGTTTTGAAATTAAAGAAATTAGAAATAATAGTCACCTACTTAGAAATGATTTTTTTTTAAATTCCGTATACCTGACAACAGCATTTTGTAATCCAAGTGCATTGGTTTTAATCATAACATGAATGCGAGTCACACTATTCAATTGTATGTAACCTTCCGTCTCCTGAATGGATATATGAATCGCTGGATTACTCTGAAATTAAAAACATAAAATAGTAAGTACATATCGCTTTACTAGTAGCTATGAATATAGTGTTCTGTTGAAAAAGTATCGAACCTTTAATTTTTCCTGCGCAAACAAATGAAGCGCGGGAGGTGTCGTTTGCTGAAGATGTGTAGGTAGGGTATTGTCATACGCATCTGTGATTCTGATTATTCCCGCGTGCAGGAAGCGTCTGTCGCTGGCAGTCAGCCGCGAAGTGAAGTAGTGTAGTGTAGTTAGTGCCCGCGGGATTGTTAATTGTAGTGAAACGACGGAACGGCTTGAGCTGAGCAGTGATATTGCATTATACTCTGTACCGCGCCTCCCAACCCTCGAGAGGGGGTGAATGCACGTTTACATAGCTCAGTCTTCATATGGGACTCACTCGACACGGACGCGTGCAATTGTTCTTACCGTCGCGCGCGCAACGCAATTCTTACCGTAATTTATAACATTGTTGCCAGGAGTACTTAGGTATAATAAACTATATTAAATTCCATCCTAATCTACGAATCTCGGTAAGATTTTTTGAGGATTTAAATTATTTCTACATTACTTCTTTACAAACTTTATTACGTAGTTTATTTTTCAAAGGGAGCAAAAGTGGATTCTTTTCGGACCGATTCAGAGAATTTTCCTCTATGTAAACGCTCATTATTTGTGATGAGTCTCTGTCAAAACTAGCCGTACAAAGTATACATTTCGTCATAAGCTTGGCGATACCCAAGTGAAAATCATTCGCAAGATCCAACATATGAGCATTTCACGGTTAAAGGAGTGGTATAACCGCTTCAAAGATCGCTGCGTATTAGTGAACAGCGAACCAAGGTAGGTAGGCACTCAACAATCCGAAACGACGATGACATTGACCAAGTGCGGACTTTGGTCATGCAGGATCGTGGTATTACAGTCAGAGAACTTGCGAGCGTGGTAGGGGTAAGCATTGGATCCATACATTCAATTTTGATCGACGATTTAGGGGCTTGAGGAGTGGGTCCGCAAAGTTCGTGCCGAAGTTGTTAACAATTGAGCAGATACAACTCCGTTTAGAAATTGCACGGAACATGCTGGAAAACCCAAAAAGTGACACCAACTTTCTAAACACCGTGATAAGGCGTGTCGCGTGTGTTTATGGGTACGATCCAGGAACAAATATGCAGTCATCACAGTGGAAACATCCATCATCTCCAAGGCCAAAAAAGCACTGCAGGTCCGTAGCAATGTCAAGATCATGCTGACAGTTTTCTTTGACTCCCGTGGGGTGGTGCATCACGAGTACGCACGACAAGGCACAATCACAACGCAAATGACCGAACATGTGAGCAGTGTGACAAGTTGGCAGCTCCATCATGATAGATAACCCAGCCGCCCATTCTTCCCATGTGATTCAGGCTTTCTTGGCCAAACACAGCATACCCCTGGTTCGTCAGGATAACTACTCTCCTGATATGGCTCCTTTTGATTTTTGGCTATTCCCTAAGTTGAAAAAGCCGCTGAAAGGTACCCGATTTGAGACAAGAGAAGCATTATGTGGAAAGCGACGGCCCAGCTCAACACCATTCCAGAAGATTCATTTCAGAAGTCCTTCCAACAATAGCAAGTCCGCTGGGAGAAGTGTGTGCATAGAATACTACTTTAAAGGAAATTAGAATAGGTACGTATAATTTGTATGAACTTTTGGTTTTTTTTCGATCAAAGATTCGATACTTTTAGATGCGCTCTAAAGAGCGCGACACAAGGATTACGAGAAAATCTCACCTTTTCAGTCTCCAAAACGAAATAGCCAGTAAACTCATTGGAACTGAATAAGATCTCACGATGGTAAGGATGGTTTAAGAAGCAAGCCTTAAGGCTCAGATCGCCGTGGGACCTGATCTGTGGCACGAGGGCGTTGAACCTTATTGGAAGACTAATCGGAGTGCTTTCTGCGTCTTTTAACTCCACTTCTAAAGAAGTCTGATTAGCTCGGATAAGGTTCGCTGTCAATGTAATCTGCAATAAACGGGTTATATCACAATAATATGTTTTCATCAGCTGTCATGTTTTTTTTTCAAATGTCAGTCAAAATTTACGAACAGTAAAAACATGTCGCTCAATTCACACACTTTTGTCTTCTGCATAAAACTTGCGCAGATGGCGAAAATACTTGGCTCTATACCTAGAAACTCTTTGAGGCAGTGAATAAACGGCGAAAATGCAATGAATGTGCTGGCGAGTAATTCCATAGTTTCACATTATAATCCTGGTTTCTTTATTTTCAGATTTGCATATATTCGTATAATCTAAAAATTACAATTATAAAATAAAAAACCGGCCAAGTGCGAGGCAGACTCTTTCGTCGAGGTTTCCGTACCACTATGTCAAGATTACAAGTTTACAAGAAATCAGTGCGCGCTCCTCGCGCGCCTCTCAGCATTGGCGACGCGCTGCTACTGGAACTAGTCACGGCCTTTTAGGAAATATTATATAGAGTTATCGCTCCGAAGAAATATACAGAGAAGCGGTGTTCCAGCGGCTGAGGTATGGGGTGAGGTAGCGGGGAGGCGGAGCGCAGAGTCGAGCGGAAGAGGGGAGCGCCCGTGGGGTGGGAAGCGTGCGGGAGACGGTCTGGCGGCCGGTGTGGGGGGCTCGCGCGGGGCGGGAAGCGTGCGGGAGAGAGGCAAGGGGTAGGGAGAACGATCGCACCCGCGCGTTGGAGTGCATATTGTCTTTTCATTCTAACACTTCATCTCCAGATTCGCCATCGCACCTTCGCATCGACGAAGATGTGTAAATGTATTAGTTTAAAGTAGGCGAGGCGCGATCGCAGCAGGCAGGTGACGACTGCGCGCTGCGGCCTCTCGCACTCGACTAAGAGACTTGAGGATCGTGAACCGCAACTCGGTGGAACATGTTAGTTGGCCGAGTGATTTATCTAGTACTCGTACGTTAGTACATAATATATCTTTGGTCACGGCTAGTTTCTAGTCCAATCCTTTTCTAACATTCTTGCACCATGTAATTGGTTGTTTTTATTATTTGTTGTTTTACTTTAGAGTTTGCACTATAATCACACCAAGATTGACGTTTTCATGTTTTTATGATAGAGCAAAAACAAAACAACTTTGTAAAAACATGTTCATTGTATGGGGGCCTTAATATTTGTAATTTTTGTGTACCTTAACGACCGCATGCGATGTTGGCTCAATAAACAAAATGTTTGGTTCGATTTGAAATTCCTTAGGCCACGCCGGTAGGTCAGGCTTGGGTGTTGTGAAGACTGCGTAGTCTGTTAGTGCAGTGCTATTTAATTCTGGTCCATCTGAAAGCACTCTTGCTACTGCTTGCACTTCTACTGTTGACTCATTTATCACCTTTATTTCTACAGTTTTTGGTACACCTGAAGTATTTTTAAAACCAAATATTTTTCAAACCACAACAAACGTACTCGTATACTTAGAGACAAAATTTCGCTCTTTCTGTATTATTCACATCGCATTATATCTAAAACAGATCGACTCGACGCATAATATACTAAACGCAAAATAACCTTAATGCATAATGATGATATAAACGCCATAATGACCTAAATGCATAATTAACCAAAACGCATAATGACCTAAACGCATAATGACTTAAAACAAATTAATGTGTTTACTAGTCGAAAAAATATGAGTCGAGTCCAAAAATTAACTGAAGTTTGCGTCAGGGCAGATCGATGGTTTTACGAAAACACGATTTGATTAACTTCGCTCTTTAGAAAATAAATAATGAAAGTGTCTATGAATTTATATATAAATAATTAAATTACACAAAAAACATTTTGGACGTTATGTGACTAAAGTAACGCTTTGGAACAAATAGGTTTCATTCATTGATTATATTTATCTGTGTTGATAGGTAGATGTTTAGTTGTTAAACGGTTTTATTTATTTCAATTCGTGGTTTTGCTAGTTTTGCAATAAAAAAATCAAAACAACATTTTCGCTTAGGTAGGTACTCTACAAATTTCCGTGCGATGTATCCTATTCTACCTACTCCAACCCGAAAAAACGGTTATCTTGCTACCATCCGTGGAATTTTCACCGTGCTTGCTTACCTTATATATGTGGGGCCTTAAGTAAGCACGCTTTTGCGAATCTTCACTAAAAGTGTAAGCAGATAATATTTTGCAAATGATGCTACAAGTAGAGTGTAATCTTACCAAGACTTACTGTGCCAAAATCAAAAAGCTTTGTGGCAAACGACAACGTTGGAAATACCATTTCACCCCTGAAATTAGAAAAAAAAACATTATAAATGATTTGTGCTGCAATTTAAAAACGTGAAACATGTTATTGAGTACAATAGGATTAAAAGCGAGATTAAGGAAGTCGTTTAAATAGAGGGTTTGCACTTCCAGAAGCTCCTCTTACACACTTGCCGCTCGCTTCTGCCTCAAGTGTTCTATGATACATTGGAGATAAGATAACTATTTATAACTAGAAATTGTTAACACTAAACTTACTTCAAATACACCTTCAAAGTAACGTCAGTATCTAAAATGTGGAAATGCATTTCTTCAAAATAGGGTCCTTTATTAGCGTTAATATAAGACACGACAAACAGTTTCTTCTCTCCAGACTCGAGACGGTGCCGCTCTGGTGTGCACGTTATTGTACTTCCGAACAGCGCAGCAGTCTTCTTGTGAACGAGCACTCCACTTATGTGACCTGAATATAAGCAACATACGTAGATACATACATACATACTTGTACATACTTTCATAATCTGACTGCGATCGCATCACGGATGTAGGTGATAGGATAAGTAGGTATAGCCAGCCACGACAGAAGCTTCTGCCAGCTGTCAAAACTAACTAACATGTCATCCCGCCTCCTCCGCGGCCATCTTCGGTTAGCGCCATCTATTATGCCATATCCCAGTAAATTAAGTGAAATTTCTAAGGGCGACCGACGGCCGTGTAACGTACGTCAATCTATGAATATCCTTATAACTTGAGAACCACTTTATCGATTTGCATACGGTTTTCACTGTTACATTCTGTCACTTCTCAAGATGGTTTTAGGTCATACATAAATCATAAAGCTACGTCATCGGCGGCCTGAGCTGTGAGCAAAAAGTCACGCGAAGCGAAGCCGCGGACAAAAGCTAGTTTGACCTTTGAGGAAATATTACATATACAGGGTGTTTGGTAATTCGATACATTCCTTCTAAGGGGTCATTCTAGAGCTAATTTGCAACAAATGTGTCCCAAGAAACTATGGGTCGAAAATCGATAGTTTTTGAGTTATTTAGCTTTTAATTTTTTTTTTAATTTTCTGTCTTGTTACCAAAAATGATAATTATAAAATAACTACTCCACTCTGGGTACTTAATCAGCTATTTTCTTATAGCTGACGAATGAGCGACTACTTTAAAAAAATATGTGCCTTGAAAATATCCGTAATCTCAGAAATAAAAGGTCATAAATCACAGGTTATGCAAAAAAAACCACAAAATTTATTTAAATCGAAGAGGGTTACTAAAAAAATTGTACCACACGTGGCATGCAAATTATGGGAATAACTTCACCATTTCATAAGCTTTCAGAAAAGGTACAAATGTTGTACACTTGTATACAAGTTAAATTTTTTATCAGATATTAAGTATCAGACTCGTGCTCAAAATGAACGAAAAATGAAACGTCTTGACACAGAGAGAACGTTTAATCGGGATCGGCCGTTTTGTCTCTCGCCAAAATTAGTAAATTAGTAATTAGTAAAACGAATTCCACGTTGTTAGTTCCTTGTTGTTCTAAATTGTTCGTTATTTTTGAGTTGTGCCTGCAGTAATGGCTGCATTCACTCGTGAAGAATACGCTGATATTCTGTTTTGCTATGGATACAGCCGTGCTGGCTGGCTTAATCCAAGGCGCCTGGCTGCAGCTCTAATTGAAGTATTAGGATCTCTTCTGAAAAACTCCAATACTTCCTCCTCATCTTCAGGCGGAATAACACCTGGTCTGCCAGCATCTGCCTGCCTTCGGTTAATACTGCCGATTTCTCGGAGGCGCCGGTATGTCCCAGAAAACACTCTTACATTAGGTATACGACGATTAGTGTAAGGATGCGCGTATTCCCTTTGTGCCGCAGCGTCAAAGCCGTCGCAAATTCCATACCAAAACAGAATATCAGCGTATTCTTCACGAGTGAATGCAGCCATTACTGCAGGCACAACTCAAAAATAACGAACAATTTAGAACAACAACAAGGAATCAACAACGTGGAATTCGTTTTACTAATTACTAATTTACTAATTTTGGCGAGAGACAAAACGGCCGATCCCGAGTAAACGTTCTCTCTGTGTCAGACGTTTCATTTTTCGTTCATTTTGAGCACGAGTCTGATACCTGATATCTGATAAAAAAATTTAACTTGTGTACAAGTGTACAACATTTGTACCTTTTCTGAAAGCTTATGAAATGGTGAAGTTATTCCCTTAATTTGCATGCCACGTGTGGTAAAATTTTTTTTAGTAATCCTCTTCGATTTTAATAAATTTTGTGGTTTTTTTTTGCATAACCTGTGATTTATGACCTTTTATTTCTGAGATTACGGATATTTTCAAGGCACTTATTTTTTTAAAGTAGTCGCTCATTCGTCAGCTATAAGAAAATAGCTGATTAAGTACCCAGAGTGGAGTAGTTATTTTATAATTATCATTTTTTGGTAACAAAACAGATCATTTAAAAAAAAATTTAAAACCTAAATAACTCAAAAACTATCGATTTTCGACCCATAGTTTATTGGGACAAATTTGTCGCAAATTAGCTCTAGAATGACCCCTTAGAAGGAATGTATCGAATTACCAAACATCCTGTATAGAGTTATCGCTCCGAAGAAATATACAGAGAAGCAGTGTTCCAGCGGCTGAGGTATGGGGTAAGGTAGCGGGGAGGCGCAGCGCAGAGTTGAGCGGAATAGGGGAGCGCGCGCGGGGCGGGAAGCGTGCGGGAGACGGCCTTGCGGCGGGTCTGGGGGGGCTCGCGCGGGGCGAGAAGCGTGCGGGAGAGAGGCAAGGGATAGGGAGAACGATCGCACTCGTGCGTTGGTGTGCATAATATTGTCTTTTCATTCTATCACTTCATCTCCAGATTCGACATCGCACCTTCGCATCGACGAAGATGTATAAATGTATTAGTTTAAAGTAGGCGAGGCGCGATCGAAGCAGGCAGGCGACGACTGCGTGCACCGGCTTCTCGCGCTCGACTAAGAGACTTGAGGATAGTGAACCGCAATTCGGTGGAACATGTTAGTTAGTTGGCCGAGTGATTTATCTAGTACGCTAGTACATAATATATCTTTGAGTTTGACATACATACCTCGTTAAGTTGACTATGCTTTATACGTAATTTTCGATTTACGAATCTCGACTGTGCCATATTTTAAGGCACTTCGACGAAATACAGAAACCGATACAAAAATTATGTGAGCCTAGTTATGTAAAACCTAGTTTATGAATAAACATTTTCAAGTATTCGACGAAATACAGAAACCGATTAGCCAGTTCATAATGAGCATATAATTAATTTTTATACTTATAATTTTTCAGTTACCTACCATTATTCATAGCAACGAGTTCATAATTGTACATCCTGCCGATATAAACACGATCCATGTCCAGAGTGTCAACATTTAGTTTTATAGATGGCGCTAATGATTCGCCGGACGTCTTGAGCGGCAGTCTTCCCTCTACTCCATCCACGTCTATGTAAGCTACCGCTTCGAAGTGGCCGATCGCCTCGGGCGAAAACAGTAATGTGAGCTCTGCTGAAGTGTTGGGCCATAGCGTGCCTTGCTGAACATTTACAATATTTGTCAAGCGACACAATATTTTTTTTGCACGTAGGTACCTTTCATAGCTCATTAGGGTGATTATTCAGTGACGATTATCTTCAAGTAGGTATTGGTTTTTAACAAGAATGGCTAAATTATGAAGAAAGAGCTATTAAATAGTATTTTATTGCGTCCCGTTCTCCATTACAAAAAATACATCAAAATAAATGGACGGGAGAAAATTTAGTTTTCCTCATACTTATACATAAAATGTGTTTAATGGTCTAAAGATATTTCTTTTAACAGTCGTAGCGGTAGACCGTAGACAAACCCAAATTACAATTAATAGGTATTTGTCGATTATTTAAATTTATTGATATTTACCAAAGGTGTTATAGAGAAGTGTGTATCTTGAAATAGAAAAGTGTCATCCAACACTAGAGCCTGTATTTCGTCTTCGAATATCCTGGCGTAAACCCTTTTGTGATCCTCGCAACTTGAAATTTCATATTCAACTAGTTTTCTGCATTTACGCGATTCGTTTTCCTTAATCTTCTTATACATGTGTCCAATGTCGATTTTTCTATTTAAATCTATAAAAAATCGTCCAGGCGTTAATGTTCATTTATGGAATTTTGGTCAGTTTATCGTTTGTATATTACCTTTTGCACGCATCATTTAAAAACTACGGAACCAATTCGGATGAAGTTTTCAGAAAAAACAGGGCTTATCTTGAAGTAACGTATTACGTATCCGTTTAACGGTAGATGTAATTCATCTACAGCTTAACTTAAACTTTGACCTTACCCTTTTCCACGGATCCGTAACGCATGCAAGTATACGACAATGTATGGTTGGACCGATTATGGATTGTTATAATCTGTTGTCGCGACATCTTAACGTAAGTTTCAATAAACTTAACAACACTATTTTCCAAACACACATCTACTGGATATGTAGACGCTTCCAGTGCTATGGTCAATTGTTCACCTGCCAGTTATTAACATATTAGTACTTCGATCCACGTAATGAATTAACTAAGGTTATTATTTCTTCTGAAATATATTTTGGGAATAAATACCCGTTTCATACGAAGCTATTAGAGTTCCTGAAAACTTGCGAATGTGCATGCTCACGAATGAAATCTGGACGTCAGTTTTATCACCAGGTTTCAGGAATGCTGATTTGGGTGTTACATAGAATGGACTGAAAAAAATTGCGTTTTAGTTCAGCATGGGATACATTATATCTTCTATAAATGGCAAAGTAATTTTAGTACGTGTATATTAAATAAAACTATTAAATTATAGTATGTAGGTATCTTAACTTAATTTTAACAACCTTGTCACACAAACTTTCGCTTCCATCTGTACTCTCCTCTACTATGCGCACACCTCTACAAAGCGCAACGTCTGTCCGTCTGTTTGTCTGCGGGTAAACTCGTAACCGTCTGAACGAATTAACGTGGGTTTTTCACTAATGTAATCTGACATATCTCGGGATGTTGCAGACAATGTAATATCACGATATTTCTCCCAGGGGATCGGCAGTGAACAAAAGGTTGTGCGAGGAGCGAAAAAATACGAACACGCCACATAGGTCATCAGACGGTGACGGCGAATCTCTTAGAGATGTTCTAAATAAAATTATGCATTATGGAATTTTAAGTACCTAGTTAGTTCTACAAAACAGTTCGCGATAACCTACAAAAAATACTGCGAGAGGAGCCACGGGCAAAATCTAACCTATTATAGCTAGCTACTGTAGGTAGATAATTGCAATTTTATAGCGAAGAAATGTTCATAAACATTCATGTGTAGCTAGGATGCGCATTTTGCTCACGAGTGTGGCAAAGTTCCAACTAAGGATTTTTTTTAAACTAAGGATGGATGTATGTTATAATTTTATGTGTTAATAAATATTTTAATTTAATTTAATTTATTAAATTCGTAGAAAAATAATACCTAAACAAATATTAGAAGAAAAAAAAACCGACTAACCAATTTGTCTTTAGGGAAAATCCTGAAGAAACACATCCAATGTTATGCACGGTTATTGAACAGGAGCTTTTAATTTTCAGTGGTGTGCTCGCAACACGCACTTCATCGGGAAAGTCGAAGAGAGGCCGCGGGCCCAAAGCTGAGAAAATAAAATCTTATCATAATCTGCATGATATCTACAGGGTGTATCAGGATAGGTTTCGAAACTTCAGGGTTCGAAAGGGCCCCATATTTGAAGACGAAAAGCTCTGAAACTTTTTCCCAGATTCGATCATTTTACAGTACTTTTTGGTGAAAATCTATTCTTCAAGATTTGGTGGATGATTAACGTCCGCCTTTATTAAATAAAAAATCAATTCCAACTCATGAATAAAAATGGGTAGGTTGCATACATAACTAGTACAATTGAACTGCGTGAAGGTAAATTCCAAACATTGAAAGTTCAATGACCTCAAAAGAAAAAGAGGACTGAATTAGTTCACTGCACTCACCAGTCTCACTGTCCATTGAGTTTTTATTACAATTTCCAACTTTTGTATGACAAAAAAAACAACGGAATTTCGATTTGAGTGATAAGGATTTTTTTCTTCTAATAATGAGTACTTTCTATTCCTGAAGTTTGTCAAAACTATCCTGATACAACCTGTATAAGTATTCCATGGATATTCTTCACATCTGATGAAGAATAAAAATTTAAACATTAATATTTAAAACAAAATTCTCTCTCTACCGTGTAACGCATTTCTTACCTATGATAGGCAGAGTATACTGGACCGCTTCAGTAAAAATACACACTTTGTGAATGAAGTCTTCGTATTGGCCAGGTGTAAATGTCACCGTAAATGTAACGCTGATTCCAGGAGCCAATTTAGACAGTACCACATTACTTGGTTTAATAGAGAAATAAGAAGACTCCTTGAATACCATTTTAAAATAAGTTATTGACTGAAAAACAGTAATAGAGCGTTATAATTATGATCCTAATCACTCATGATCTATCTATCTATAAGTGCGATTAGATAGGTTTAATATGCACATGTTCTTAGAAAAGGAGTTTATTTAATAATGTTCTGTGAAGTTTATGGAAGTAGTATTGGAAGTAGTATAATAAAATATAAATGTATAAGCATTTTTTTATTTAAATCTAATCTACATAAAAACAACAACAACATGGCAGTAGGAGAGCAGCTCCGCCTAACCTGGCTGACATTCTTAACTTGAAATTTTGCTACAATTTTATCATTCGCTGTGTAGTTTTGAAACAGCAACAGTTTCGGGGAAAATTCCAGCACAACATTCGTCCTGGGTCCACCGTTGGATATGAACTTGTCGACCGGTAAGTGATTCAGTTTCCTTAATCTTTCATATGAATCCGTTTGAATTTCCTTTATGTGTGTGGATGGGGTCATCTAAAAATAAATACAATGACTTTGTATAATTATTGAATCTTCCCATCACCTGGACTGGAATGGTAAATTGCATTGCATTTTAAGTTGGCGGCAGTAGGTATTCGATTGTTACATAGGAATGTTAGTTTCGATGACAGCTTGCTGTCAGCCATAATAGTATGGAGGAAATCAAGCAATATGAAGAAAAGTCGTAGCCATCTCTTCTATATACCTACGACAGGTATGGATGTGTTCGTCTTGGTCTCTAGTATACCGAACTGCCTGTCGTAAAGCGGAAAAGTGGGGACTTTGGTAGCTATGACGTCACAAAGATGGCGCCGACAGTTATAGATTTTTGCACATATCTCGAGTTCTGTTTCATAAAATTGATTGTGTGAGCTGTTGTTCGAAAGCTAATTAAATGTTCTATGATTGCTTCCTTGAGACCTATTTCCTAAATGTAGTGGTTATAAAAATATTTGAAAAAAAAAGTATTTTTTAAACTTATGTGTTTACATATTTTGCAGTATAACTCAACAAACAGAACCTTTAGCGTAATTTATGCCATTACATAAATTAGAAAACATTTCTTTAGCTTACTAGAAATATCAGTAGTATTGTCATACGATAATAAACAAAAAAGTTGTGGTCATTTCCGTAAAGCAAGGTGCCACCACCGCACGCTTGACTTCCGCGGCTACTACCGCCTCCGCGCGCCGGGGCGTATTAAATTTTTACAAGCTTTTATGTTTTCTAAGGTGTAACAAAGTAACATAAATTAAAAGAAAAATATTTAAAATAAATAACTGTTTTTTGTTTTATATTTCTTACTGTGCTTTTACACACACACACCAGCACCACACGTCAATCAAAGAAGAAGTTAGTATGTATTCACCAAGTTAACATAAACCTATTAAGTACTATGTTTTAGTACCTATAATTTTTCATGCACACATTTAAATGAAGTAAACTGTAAACACAAAGTATAAAAGAAGACATATAGTTATGTGTGAGCAAACCAAAGTTATTCAATTCCCATAGAAACTGACGATTTGTATGATTTGATTATAGAAGTTTTTGAGGAATTACCAAAACATAAGTTTTGATTAGTAGGTCAGTGAGTTTGTGTGATTTTGACTCTTAGTATGTATGACACACAAGGAAGGTTGTTTGTTCTTATGTTGTACACAATTACCTACTATCAGTCTATCACACACACACCCCACATCAGTCGCGACTCCTGGTCCTGAATATTGGGTTGGCTCTGGCTAAGGAATTTTTTTTTACATAATTTCATAACTTACTTAGGTACCTACGCGTTAATTTATTTCTACCACAATGAGTTCAAAAACTGAAAGACGATTACGATATAGATAGTTTATAATATTTAGTTTAAATGATTTATTTTTCTCACTTACGATTAATTTGTCTGTAGATAGGTACCTACTGGTTGTGTCAAGCAGTCGAGTTGCAGCCGACTACAGCGACGTCTCCTCTGGCACGACGACGACGACGAGACAGGCATACAAGTTTGAATTGTTGTATATTTTGTACGTGAAGTCCTCTCTTCGTCCGTCCCCCCCCCCCCCCCCCCCCCCCCCCAGACAAGAAATTTTCGATGACTCGATCGTGAAAATCTTCTTTCTTTCTCAATTTTCTTAGCAACTCCTTTTCCAAAGATAAGAGTGCCAAATTACTGAGTCTCTCTTGTCCTTGAGTGCTCCGTAGATAGCTCGGTAGGAGTTTGCCATCATAATTATGTACCAATTTAATTTAACAACACTGCACAGGATTCATCCATACAAAGTCCATACCTACATAACGGAATATATGCAGCTATCAACTCGGGGGGCCAATGCGCACACACACGCGCACACAACACACCTAGCCTAGCTCGCTATAATAGTCGCATCGCATCGCACGTCGCACAGCACAGCACAAGAATACTCGTCGTGTGGTCGCAGCGCGCACACACCCACACACGCAACACACACACCTAGCTCGCTCGCTATAATAGTCGCTCTACTCGCTACCGCGTCACTAAATGCACTCCCCGCTGCGCCAACTCGAAAGGCTGAACAGCGGGTCCGCGCGGGACGGGAGGGACATTCGGCCGCTTCCGCCTTGTATGGAATACGATGGCGCTTCAAAATGTAGCCAACCGGCCTATGAATGCCTTGATGTGTCGTCATTCGTCGTCGCCCGTGTTTGACGTGCGCGAAATTTCAAATTATGTAACGGGTACGGGATTGACGTTTTATCTTATTAATCGTGGGTTATAGTTATATGATATAAATAATTTAACTCCGATATTTTTTCACATTTATTTTAGCTTGATACTTCTGTAGTAATGGTGTCATTCATTTTATTTGGTTTGGCGGCGCCAACCTCGCCAACTGAAAGGAGTCGCCACTGCCCCACATTATTATTTAAAATTGTGTGTGTCATCCATCAAACGTATTAATTATTTACTCGTCGTCAAATTATGTTGATTAAAACACGATTCTTTCCCAACATGGCATACTCCTATCATACACGTTTGCTTTTTGCTGGTACTGCCGCATCTCGCTGTTCGGCAGTCTGTCTTACACTGGCAGGATATCAGTTTCAGATCTTTCATAGATATCGGAGGTTTCAAGCTAGTGATTGGAATCAGAGTCTTGTTATCCAATCTCCAGCCACACTCTTCGGGTGAAGGTAGGTTTTGGATCGGGACATTTGCAGTTTTCCAAATAAAAGCCTGGTATAGGAGTATGCCATATTGGGAAAGAATCGTGTTTTAATCAAGATAATTTTGACGGCGAGTAAATAATTAATACGTTTGAAATAACAATGTGGGTCGTGTGTGATAAACTGATAGTAGGTAATTTTGTACAACATAAGAACAAACAACCTTCCTTGTGTCATACATACTAAGAGTCAAAGTCACACAAACTCACTGACCTACTAATCAAACTGAACAACTTATGTTTTGGTAATTCCTCAAAAACTTCTATAATCAAATCATACAAATCGTCAGTTTCTATGGGGATTTAATAACTTTGGTTTGCTCACACATAACTATATGACTTCTGTTATACTTTGTGTTTACAGTTTACTTCATTTAAATGTGTGTATGAAAAATTATAGGTACTAAAACATAGTACTTAATAGGTTTATGTTAACTTGGTGAATACATACTAACTTCTTCTTTGATTGACGTGTGGTGCTGGTGTGTGTGTGTAAAAGAACAGTAAGAAATATAAATCAAAATAAAGTTATTTATTTTAAATCTTTTTCTTTTAATTTATGTTACTTTGTTACACCTTAGAAAAAGCTTGTAAACATTTAATAAGCCCCGGCGCGTGGAGGCGGCAATAGCCGCGGAAGTCAAGCGTGCGGTGGCACCTTGCTTTACGGAAATGACCACAACTTTTTTGTTTATTATCGTATGACAATACTACTGATATTTTTTCAAGATAAAGAAATGTTTTATAATTTATGTAATGGCATAAATTACGCTAAAGGTTCTGTTTGTTGAGTTATACTGGAAAATATGCAAACACATAAGTTTAAAAAATCCATTTTTTCAAATATTTTTATAACCACTACATTTAGGCAATAGGTATCAAGGAAGCAATCATAGAACATTTAATTAGCTTTCCATCAACACCTCACAGAATTTGTGCAAAAATCTATAACTGTCGGCGCCATCTTTGTGACGTCATAGCTACCAGAGTCCCCACTTTTCCGCTTTACGACAGGCAGTTCGGTATACTAGAGACCAAGACGAACACATCCATACCTGTTGTAGGTATATAGAAGAGATGGCTACGAAAATCGTGAAGGAGACGACTTATTCAACATTTGCCTATAGACTATAAATGCAAATACTCGTAAAACACATCGCTTTTGCTATATTATAATATGTTACGAACTCGAAAATTGTCAGTTTTTTTCTCACTGAGAAGAACATTATAAATATCTGGTCCAAAAAAGCCATTTTTCCTGAATTGTTGTAATATTTCCATGTTTGCCACTTCTCTCAAAGTTGGTAATCTGTTGACATTTTATAAACCATAATTAATCTATGTTTTTTAAGAAACAAAAGCATAGATTAAAAAAAGTGGTCAAGCTAGCTAGTCGAACTCGCATGGAGAGGGTTCCGTACAATTTCGATTTTCGTGAGAACTTTAGACTTAGGAGTTTCGTTTAGGTTTTCCAGTAAACTATATGAGACAATGGGCCAGTCGCTCAGCGAGCTATGGAAAGAGTAATCTCGGCGTTTCTTTGATCGATAAAATACGTAACGACGAAATACGACAAAGAAGCAAGGTAGTTTACAAGCAAACGTAGCGTATACGTCGCCCCCCGGTGTAACAAACAAGGTTAGTTTGAGATATTTGAAAATGTAAAAAAAGAAACCATCAGGAATATCAAGACACTTCTTCTGTCATTTCATTATGGAAAAATCAAAATTGCTGGAACATAATTTGTCAAGAAATATTTAATTGTATCACTATTCACGTGGGGTAAGCTGGCCTGCAGTCAGCAATGCGTGCCGGGAGCTGTACTGCCTCAAGTACGGGTTCCAGCCTGTCGGACTGATGCCAGCCGACATGACCTTAAGCACCACTGCCTCCTACCACCTGCTGGGAGCTCTTCATCCGACATGACCATCGGCACCACTCCCATCTACTACCTGTTGGCAGCTCTTCCATCCGGAACAACTCATCATTGACAAAGTAGTCATCGCCAACATCTACGCGCACGGTCACAATCCTTGCGGATACTCCCTAACCTTACTCCAGAACAACTCATCATCATTGGCGTATCTAGGGTTATTTTCCAGGGTGGGCCAGGGGCCTGGCCTGGAAAAGCGATGGCCGGTGAAGCCGTAACCCTGTAACCCGATATACTTACGCAATAAAAGTAATAAACATGTAGTAAGTAGTAAACATGAAGTGTTGAGACGTTAAATTCGGACATTGATTTCGGAATGTTTCTTTACTAAATAAAATTTAACAAAAACATTTTTCGTGAAAATTGTTTATTTTCAAGAAAATTATATTCCGCGTACTGTCAACTTTAATTTTCCATTTTTCTCTGCAAAAATATTTAACAAAAATTCGGGATGATCTAATCCTGGTGGTCGGGATGTATTTTTTCTTTTCATTTTCGGCTTTGCATTTATCTAATAAAGAAATATAAAAAGCGAGTAGTTACATGCTTTGTTTCAATTATAGTTTATTTAATAGGTATATAAAAATAAAAACATAATATTGAAATATGGTCGGTTATTCAATACTAAGCGGCGTTCGTTCAGCCAATGGCGTGCATGTGGCTCTTTGCGTTTTGGCTCTCTTGCGTGTCGATATAATATTTGCGGATTTTATAATTGAGGGACTTCAAAATTAACCAATTGAAATTTAATATTGCTTCCTCAGCTGTAGATTATTAAGTGTGTTTTTGTGTAAAATTATTTAAGTGCCCACCTTAGAATTTTGGGTTGGCAACCCAACATTCTGGGGTGGGCAGGGCCAGGGCCCACCCGGCGCCGGCGCCGACTATGAGAATCGACTAGGAGATCATCGCCAACATCCCCGCGCACGTCAACTATCCTTGTGGTTACTCCCTAACCTTACTAATTATTACCTATAGGGAGTGGATGGATGAGAACTATTGAGAACAGCGGAAGACCGCATGTGGTGTCGTGCCTTGGGAAAGGCCTATGTACAGCAGTAGACCGATACTACGGGCTGATGATGATGATAAGAGAGGCCCTATATTCCCTATTTTTTTTTCGAAATTATAAACTAAGTATTTTCGGAGATAAAGAAAAAAAAGGGGGGGGGGGGGGGGGGGGGGGGGGGTAATGATCGGTTTTTGTATATTTTCTTAATGTAATTATTTGAAATCTTAAATAATTAAAATCTTATTATTTAAAAAATCTTAAATAATTAAAAATTATAAAAAAATCTATTATTTCTTTAAAACGAGCTATTTTCATTGAGATGTCACATGCATGATGCATATAAAAAAATTGTCTTTCTAATATATCACAAAAAAAAATTATAGACAGAGCTGGCGCGGGTCTCTTTGCCCAATACTTCAACGGAAGAGCAGACACCACAGCCAATGATACCATTCCTCGCGAAACCACGCTTAGAGATATAGGTACCCCCAAAATAAAAATTCGTTCATTTACGCTATACGTCCGTGAATGGGTCATCTCATCACATCAAACTCTATGTATATGTAAATGTACCAAATTTAAACTTTTTTCGTCCAGTAGATTCACTCCTGTATTTTATTTTATTATTTTCATTTACTGTTTAGCCTCAGCAGTCCGCGAATTTTAGTAATAAATAACAGAGTTTTTTCGTGCGCAGCCCATTATGTATGTTGTTGGTATATACCTACAAATAAATCGTTTTGAATTGCATTGACTTCGCGCCACGAAGAATTACAATACAAAGTATACATAAAATTGTTGGCACGCCGCGCCGCTTAGCGCGCTGTGGAAGCGTTTCCGTTGTCTATTCCTCGGGCGGGCGGGACTAATCGTTCACACATTTCGAGTGGATATTATGATACGGATAGATACTTACTATTCGAGGTCTGTGCCTAATACCCAAAGGGACCGCGCACTGCCGTGACAAGAAACGAGCAAAGCGAGAGGCACCATCTACAGCGGTCCGCCACCTGAAAGACCTGCTCGATCCTGCAACCTAGGCAAACGAGTGGCTCGGGATTAATTCTGTTGGCTCTCGCTGACAGCTGTGACGTCATAGAGCCGAAAGCGAATCAAGGGAATTCGATATTCGTTTGTTCGTGATTTCGTGGCTCAGGGGTGAGAGTCTAGGACTAGTAGTTTTATGACCTGGGTTCGAATCCCACAAAATCTTTTTGTTTTTTTTTTCTTTTTTTTTTTTTCTTTTACGGCAATGTTACGGTGTTTAAATTGTTTTAGGGTGTTTAGTTTTTTTTATAATCACCTAAGAATTATTTTCGGAAATACAAACTTGTAACAAAAACGACATGCACCGCCTCAACATTAGGTTAATTTTTTTTTAAACCACTAAAACAGTTAGTATATTTCCGAATATTTCCGAAAATAAAAATTTCTTAGGAGGAGAACTGTCAGTGAGAGATATCAGAATTGATCCCGAGCCACTCGTTTCGGTAAACTTCGGCTAACCCTAACCTAATGTTGAGGCGGTGCATGTCGTTTTTGTTACAAGTTTATATTTCCGAAAATAATTTGTTAGGTGGTTATAAAAAAAAACTAAACACCCTAAAACAATTTAAACACCGTAATATTGCTTAAAAAAGAAAAAAAAAACAAAAAAAAAACAAAAAGATTTGGTGAGATTCGAACCCATGTTCATAAATAAATAAATAAATAAATAAAACTACTAGTCCTAGACCCTCACCCCTGAGCTACGAACTCACTTGAACGACCAAACGAATATCGCATTCCGTTGATTCGGTTTCGGCTCTATGACGTCACAGCTGTGAGCGAGAGTAATCAGAATTGGGCCTGAGCCACTCATGTTTTAACAGGCGCGTCCATAGAGTAGAGTAATAAATAAATAATAATACGTCGCTGTCTAGTGTCTACCTACGCGTGCGGGCAACACTGTTCATGAACCGAGAACGAACGAAAGCTGTTGTCATTTTTACAGTCAGTCAGGTCAGCAGTGCAGTGTGTTCCCTCTCATTCATCTATCTATTAATTCATTAGTCATCGTTTACGAGAAACTGTTGTATCTGTTGCAACCCGTACACTGATGTGCTCGCGCCGTGCGCGCATTCTTCTGCTGCACCCCTGTTAGCATAACAGTTATGGGAATCTTCGGTAACACCTCGCCGTTCGACCCTGACGTAGGTACGTAATATGTGTGCGCTCCTCCACTTTACTGCGCTGTAGCAAAGAAATAATCCCCAATTACTGCATTATTCGTCATATTTGCGTGTTCTCATTCTATTACTAATCACTTTACGCTCTCGATATTCATTTGTCGTCAATTTGAGAATGCTAAAGTACATGCCAGCTCACATTGGCGGACAATGACCAAGATAGCCCCTGTCTGTTCCCTCGCTATGTGATGTACATGCATCTACATATATTGTGTTGTTGACAGAGATGTGATTACCTTGTAGTCACATGTGAAACCTATAATTGGATTATATTACATTTTCCATATGGCCTATGCGTAAAATATTGAGTACACCTCCTAAAACCCTAGGTTGGTACATGTTGAAAATAAATTGGTATGAAACAAGTAATGCATGTATGGTTGAATGTGTGTGTCTGTGTTTTTAGAGAAAGCAACCAGTGAAAACAACACTTCTGAAGAATGGGGTCTTATTATGGAAATATGTGACAAAGGGGGCTCGTCCACTACCAATGCTAAAGATTGCTTGCGCTCCATAATCAAACGTCTGGCGAGCCCGGACCCTCACGTAGTGGTGCAAGCCGTAACGGTAATGTCATGTTTGCACTTTGCGAGTAATTCTCAATGGGCAATGTGATAATTTGGCATAAGAGTATGAATTAATTTTGCTACCTATGCATACACATAACTGAGAACATAGACCGGCGGGTCTACCGGCAGGAACTAGACACGCTAACTCACCCAAAACTCGCTGACTTCAACCAATACCTGTGTCGAGTGGCATTACCTAACGCTTTCTAATTGGTCGAATTTGAGCGATTTTTTGGGTGAGTGAAATGAAATGAGTGGGCAATTCTGAATAGTAGGTAGCTTAAACTAAGACGATTCTTGCCTACTTAGAAAGAAAGCATAGATATACTCCTACATATAAATCAGTATATCATCTGATAATAAAGTGTTAAACATAATTATTTTATTTTTATAATTATTTTACATTTTTTGTTAATATATTAATTTCACATTGTTCATGAAGCATTATTTGACAGAAATCAATTGTTGTGATTTGAGAGGTCGGGGTTCGATCCTTACTAATGATACTTCAGAGCTTGCTTGCCTTGGCTATTTTGACATTTAAATCTAACTTTACTTTCTGTTCCATGCCTGTTACTGGAATATAGGATAATGGCTTAAAAGGTGCTTTTATTATGTGCTCATTGTTAATTGATTGCAGCTTTTGGATGCGTGCGTGAATAACTGCGGAAAGCTATTCCACTTAGAGATTGCATCAAGAGACTTTGAGACTGAGTATCGAAAACTCCTATTGAAAGCCCAGCCACCGGTAGCGCAGAAACTTAAGGGTCTCCTCAAGAGGTGGGCCGAGGGAGAGTTCAAAACTGACCCTCAGCTCAATCTCATACCCTCGCTGCTGGGTAAGCTGCGAAGCGAAGGAGTCGAATTCAGTGACATTTCCGATATGGTAAGCTCTACTCTGGCATTTCGAAGGCGTCGAATTAAGCTTGCGATGGCTTCACCGAACATATCCAGGCCCATTGGCAGTAGAGGAGGGTGTTAACCGAGGTCGGGACTAGCGAGTGGCCATTCTGTAGTTCTTCAGCATGCGTTACGCTTCGGCTCGCTGCAAGCCCTCTGCTATGACTAGGACGTGGAGAACCGCCAGTCCCGATCTCGACCTCCCTCTCTACCTATCCATATTGTGTAGGATGTCTCCAGTGACGTTTTTAAAGCTCTCCCTATATCCTAGCCTAGGTTCTTGAAGAAACTGTAGAGCGACTTCACTGGTAGTCCTCTTGCTCCGACTTCCACAAGAAGAAATCAATCAGTCTTAAATCCTTTTCTCACTATCAGGTCTACTAAATGTTTACTTTGAAGTTGTGGCCCTTTATAGGGAAAAATATTATGTTTACGCGACTTGGCGATCCGTGTTTCTAATGAGCTTTAGATGTAGGAAAGTTATATTGCCCATCGTCATTGATACTTCAATATGTCACATTTCAAAGAACGGTAACTTTTCAGGAGACACTAAAAATAGTTTTCTATTAACTACCAAAAGTGAAAAATATTTAATTAATAAATAAGGATATATTATGACATGACATGTTTACACTGAAAACCTGGCTACATTTTAGTTTGACATGTGACAATTTACTGCTAATTCTTATCTACTTCTTCATTTCTTTTGTTTTACTTGACTGCGATAAAGGTGCTTTACACTACATAGCGCCTTCGAACGATCTTTCATTCAGTGCGGTGGCACCAACCCGAGCGGGTTAAACCCTACCACCTAGTAAGGTAGGAAGGGAAGGGACATACAGTTTTCCATGGAATCCAAACCACTGTCAGCCTTTAATGGTGGAACGGTCACCCATCCGAGTTCTGACCGCACCCGTTAGTGTTTATGATCACGAAAGGCAGTGAACCGATTACTGAGGCACCGAGGCTGGCCTTATGGTTGGAAAGTAAGAAGTCATCATGGTGTGGTCAGCGTGGATTGTTTCTGTAAATGTTCTCTCAATTACTTCATTGATTTGACTTAGGTCAAAGTCAAATATAGTCTTGATGTGGTACATACTATAAAATGTGTTTTCGAACCATCTGTGATGCACACTATATTTAACACATGTAGTGCAAGCTAGCATTCAGTTTCTTTATTTAAGGTCATGGATCAAACTACCTGTGGCATGGTTCTATTCACTTATTCTTTTTTTTAATTATCCAGCTAGTGATCGACCTTTGCTGTAAACATTGTGTGGTGGGTATTGCATTGCATCAGTTTGGTGATGCTTAGATTTAGTTATCTATGGACGACTACTCCTTTACTGTTGCGCCGCTTCACAGTCTGTTGTTGAGTTCCAGGATTCTAGAGCACTTTGTTCAAGTAGTTCGAGGGCGAGCTCATTTGTGTTTGTTTGTACACTGAGTTTTTTGTATTGCCGTATGTTTTGGAAACTTTTTATAGCAAAGGGTTTTGGAATGGGATAATTTGTGGCATTTTTTTACTGATTTCAACATTTTAATACATTTCTTCAGCCTTCGAGGAAGAAGGAGCTGTCGAGGGCGAGTAGCGCTGCTCCGGCGGCCGCACAGAAGGAGGAGGAGGACCTGGCGCGCGCCATCGAGCTCTCTCTACAGGAGTCCAAGCAGTCCTCCCCACGCAACTCGGTAATACAATCACTATCACTCCACCGACATGGCACACCAATCTGTATCTATGTCTTTACAAGCTTCCTACTTTTTACGGTTTCCTAGTAAAACGAGGAATCCTATTAGTCTCGCTGCAATGTCTGTCCATCCGTCGTCTAGGAAAGGAAGGTGTGGATCTAAGCTTGCGATGGCTTCACCGAACATATCCGGGCCCATCGGCAGTAGAGGAGGGTATTAATCGAGGCCGGGACTAGCGAGTGGCCAATCTATATTTCCCGCGCATGCTTCACGTTTCGGCTCGCTTCAAGCCCTCGTCAGCTAGTCTGCGTTGACTAGGACGCGGGGAAACACCAGTCCCGCTCTCGACCTCCCTCTCTCTACCTATCCATATTCTGTAGGATGCTTCCAGTGACGATTTCGAAGCTCTCTCCATGTATGAGCTTAGCGTCGATCTTGGCAGCCATAGATTCTTGAAGAGACTGTAGAGCGACTTTGCCAGTAGTCCTCTTGCTCCGACTTCCATAGCAAAGAGATTAGTCTTGAATCCGTTTCTCACAATCCGGTCTTCCGAAGGCACCTGGTAATGCTTCTCATGTGTGTCCAACAATTCCCAATCCTTTGCTGCTCCCAAAATTGAAGAAGGTTTTGTCCTATCTTTGGGCAGCTTTTTGGCTCCAGGTTTCACAAAAGTCAGAAACTGCGCTTAAGCTACGAACAAAATAGGAAACATTGTGCATGCACTGTAGTTACATACCAAATACTTAATAACTATTCTGTTTGATGATAGGGATCTGGAGTGATATTTTTGAAATTTTTTGTGCCGGCAAACTACTGTGGATAACAAAACTTGATGCCATAACTTGACAACGGCAAACATTGTTCTTCATCAGCTACACATGTACATACATTGAGCTTCACTACTGAACACTTCACACAAGAGTAAAACTAACACTTGGTGGATTTTATTTCTTAATACATTTGTTGTTTTGTGGCATACCTTTTACTTTGAGAACTCAGTGAAATTGTTGTTAGTTTGTCATAAGAAACTTTTCAAGATTGGAGAAATCTTTTATGACAAAATATTGAAGAAGTTAAGAGCAGCACAGCTGTCAGATGTTTATTAGTTATTGTGGTGCCATAACTAGTCACACTGGTAGGGTCCCTTGTAACACAGGACAGCCATCTGTCCGTGTCTTTTTGTCTGTCAGTATCTAGCTCCTAAATTATTTGAATATCTTTACGAAGATTCTAATGTCCATTAACCTGTTGACTTCTAGGCGTTTTCGCCGTGCCGCGGCCTCGAGCGCCGACCTTGACATAAACTCTAAATTTCATAAAAATAATAAAGTCAGACCAATAAACTCTATTCGCACCAATAGCCAATGACATTACCCACAAAACAATGTAAAACAAGTGAGGATTCACTTTTTAAGAAGCACAGACAGTTTTTTTTTAATTTTTCCCCAAATTTTATAACCTAAAATTGACAATTTGCTTATACAAATATTTAATCATATATTGATGTGTAGCTAAAGAAATAATATCTTTAAATAATGCGTTTGAAATTAAGTAAGGCCAGAAACCAGTTTACCGGAAGGTAGGTGGACGTAGGTAGGCGTAGGTTGAAATTGAGAGCCATAGATTCATTTCATTCTGTGTCACTGCAAAGTGTTGCTGAATGTGTTTGATTAAAATCAGTAGGATTTTTAACTATAATTGGTGATTATCGTTCTATTAAAAAACATTGAAAGTGGTGATATTTTCGACCTCCGCCGGAGGTTGTCCACACGAACAACTTGGAACGGGGTGAAAGGGTAGAATGCACTAATATAGAATCCAAGGTGCATGAAGTATGCTCATTTTTGTTGAAATGCTTGTCTCGAGGCGGGAGCGACGGCCGCCAAGTCCCTGTACCCGAGCATGAACCAGGCGCCAGCGCCGGCGCCCGCCGCCCCCGAGGCTAAGAAAGTTCGCGCCTTGTACGACTTTGAGGCCGTCGAGGACAATGAACTGACATTTTTGACGGGTGAAATTTGTGAGTATACATACATATTCGGCACTATAAAAAAATTATTGCTTAATTTAAACCAGTCCTACGTATCTAGTTTTCTCATTTTCTAACTCTGTAAATTTATAATGATGATGTCTACCCATAAAAGAGTAGAATTTGGTATAAATTGTATAATTTATGTCCCTTGCCCCTTACTAGATGGTAGGCTTAAATTGTTGCTGAATGTGTTGGTACCACCATTCTGGACGAAGATGGAATGAAATGAAAATATACTTTATTGTACAATAAATTTTTTATAAAAGGTTGACTTAAAGCCTGAAAGCATTCTCTACCAATCATGCCTGGGATTGTGGGTACCGTTGATGGGTACATACAAATAAATACATTCATTACATTCATTGAAAGTTAGCCGCATAGCAGCCTTGCTTGTGTTCTCCTCTAGTTCAGTATAGCCAGCAATTCAAAGTGAAGTCTCTGTTAGAGCACATTCTCGGAAGGTGATATTGGCTGGCCGGGCAATAGCTCTGGTCCCTCTGACTCAGCTACTCACACCGGACTGCAGATTATTTTTTATTAAAAACATTTATGAAAAATTTTTAATCTCATGACATGATACATAAGAAACCATTCTATTCTCTAATTACATCAAACTCTCAATTAGTTTTTTTTATGAAGCCAAATATAAATTGAATATTCAATCTACGGCCAAATCAATAACCATGCATTTATCCTTCCATGTTGAAACCCTGAAAGAAATATATTTAACGAGTATAATAAGTTATGACCATTAATTAACACAGCACATCACACTGTGTTGCGCAGAAGTCAATGCACCTTAGCTATCTCAGTAATTGGCGAATGTGCTTCAAACTCAGTGCCTTCGAGGAGTGAGTCAAGGAGTTATCGAATGTTTTTATATATCAATATCAACATTGCTTGATAAGATAAAATTATTGATAAATGACGTTATCACCTAATTTTGTGAAAGAAAATGAGTAATGTGCCCATGGAATTTTATTATATTGTTTTTTTTTTTTTTATGGAACCTGACATGGGTGGCTACATCACCTACAACATCCGTGATGTCAGCCCATAACACAGGGTGAAATAGGTGCCATGGCAGTGCTTCCCTTCATTTCATGTCGGCTACACTAAACTGGACGGAAAACACGAACTATTTACATAGCCGTTTCGACCGACGTTTCGTTCAGTGCGGTGGTACCAACCCGGCCGGGATAAACCCTACCACCTAGTAAGGTAAGAAGGGAAGGGACCTACAGTTTAACGTGGAATCCGAACCACGGTCAGCCTCCAACGGTCGAGCGGTCACCCATCCAATCACTGACCGTGCTCAGCGTTGCTTAATAACAGTTGACTAACCAACCGCGCCACTGAGCTACCGAGGCTGACGAATTTTCTTATCCCTTAGTCGACTTTTACGACATGCGACGGGGAGAGATGCAGTGGGGCTATTCTTTTTAAGTACCGACCCCACACGGTACGAAATGACGAATGTACGAATGAACAAAGAGATTTTTTTTCCAAATAATTTATTTATGCCCATATATTTACCCAATGACTATGTGCTAGGGCCAAAATAAAAATTTGAAACATTGACACCCTAGAACAGGGACAGAGGTGACAACATTTTTATTCTATTTTTAGTTCACGTTATTGATTCGAGTGACCCGAACTGGTGGAAGGGATACAATCAGAGGGGAGAGGGCCTGTTTCCCGCCAATTTTGTGACATTCGATTTGACAGAGCCGCAACCAAGTGAGTGTGTACACATTATAATATTATTATTACTTGTTACTCAGCCTTCGACTTAAAGCTTGAATAGAGACTTAAACTTAAGGAACTGGCAGTCTTCCTGTCCTCGATAGCGTGCTATAAATCAGTCTTCCAACTTGAATCTTTCTGGAAGGGCACTAGCAATAGGGAAAATGGCCACTAGGCGGCTGCAGGCTAGGCAAACTAGGCTTGTTGAGGGGTCTGTTCCGTGAACTGGCATCCCCATTGCTTGACGCTCGGTGTGGTGCTAGTCCAACCACGCTGAGCACTCTGTTCAGCCGCATCCACACTTCGGTGGCCACAACCGCAAGAAGTTGCAGCTGTTGGTTAGCCACTTACAGACACTTCAGGAGCTCGCAGGTGGCTGTTTCGTCTGAGACAATCTTATCGCTTATTGCATGATGGAACAAAGGGAGGCCTTGTTCCGACAGGCTCGAAGTGTACTGGGGTGACGCTGTGGGCTTAGCAGGTGTTGTAGCCACCTGCAAAAGTTCTATAAAAACATATAAAATACAGCAATTTGTACTTGTGCCTTGCAGAAGCAGAGTCGAGCCAGCGCAAGGTGCAGTTCTCGGAGGCGGTGAGCGTGAGCGCATCCGGGCCGCCCGGCGAGGAGGAGCAGGTGGAGGTGGATGAGGGCAAGATCGACCGGCTCCTGTCGTTGCTGAACGAAGCCAATCCGGAAGACGCCGCCAGTGACACAATGGAGATGATACAGCTCGAGAGTAAGTCATATTGTTGGGATTCCATGCAGTGTTGAGTAGTGTGTCCGACTCCCTGTGTTGTGTAGACATCACCAATAACACAACGGAGATGACACAGCTCAAGAGTAAGTAAGTCATATACTTGGGATTGAATGTCTGTTCCATATTAGATAGTGAGTCTCAAAAGAGAGTTGCATAGTAAGTCTTAATTATGAAACAGTGAACTCTTATGGAGTGACGAATCTCTGTCCACAGAGTTGAAGTAGATATTATTAAATACAATGTCAAATTTTGACATCGTCGTTCACACCATGTCAAATAATATCTATTCAGATACACAATAGGCAGCTCTATTTATCCTTCATCAGTAATTAATCCATCAGTTTGTTTATTGGTAGTATTTGTATACCAATAAACAAACTGATAGTATAGCGTCGTTGGGCGCACAAAATCTGCCATGTGTCTCAAACCAAACTTTTCAGGAGACAATAACAACTTAATAACTTTTTTGTTACACTGTTAACAGATGAATTTTATTAAAAATATGATGAATTATTTGCATTAGCATCTATAATTTTTATGAGAAAAATTTATCCTTTAAATTACAGAAAATTTATAAAAAAATATCAAAATTATTTCTTTGCCCTAATTAGCACATAGGAGATTTTACCTTCTTGGCAGGAATGAACAATTTATAATTGAAAATACTTGTTTCCATGTTTTAGTGACTTTAATACGCTCATAACAATCAATGTAACTAAATATTATAAAATAAATTAATCAGTAGTATAATCAATTAAAGTAAGGGTCGTAAATACTGCTATGTGCAAAAAACAGGACAAAAAATTAAGTGTTGCAAATTCAGGTATTTTGCACATAGAAAGTACTACTTGGCCCAGCGCACATAGCAGAATTTGAAATATAGCTCTAATATAATTTAGGAGCCTCAAACGAAACCAGTGTTTTGCTAGAAGAAGCATAGCAGATTTTACCATTATTTGTATAGAAAAATGCATTTTGCAAAAAATTACACATGGCAGATTTTGCACGCCCAACAATGATAGGTAATGTTGAAACATTTATGCTGCTTACAGATGAGGTGTATAGAATGGGCCCTTTGATCGACCAGACGCTAGAGAAGGCAGACAAACAGCACGCGCAGCTCACTCAGCTCAGTGCTGATCTGGTAAGACTAACGAAAAAGTTTCTCATATAATTTGAAATGTGTGAACCGTTATTGAATGATTTTCTCATGGGTTCGTGTATGTGTAGGTGGACGCGCTGAATCTGTATCACACGCTGATGCGAGAACCGCCGCCGCCCACGGGTATCATGAAGCCTCCTTTTCCACAGACCTCACACTTCGCTCCGCCGCAGGTTACATTCATAAATACACTATCCATTTTCGATGTGAAGATATTTCAAGCTGAGCATATTTGAAAATGGCGTTGGCACCATTTATTTAACCGCTCAAGCGCCTGCGGGAAACATGCGTCCCGGCGTCGAAAAGGGTCGGAAACACCTGTGGGACGCATGGGTCCCGATGGGGCGGCCGACTTTCGTCATTAAAATACACGGTCTTTCAATATGGGGATAAGCCTCAATTATACTTTTGAAAAAAGGTGAAGATATGCCCTACTTGATCTGATTCCTTTGTTGCCGACTTTGAATTTGAACTTTGAATTGAACAATTTCTCCTAGAGAAGTCGTGATGCGTGCTCGGCCACGTGCTCCGCCGCCGCAAATAATAATTGCTTTTGGTGTTTTTAGTTATTAGTTTGTTGTGTAGAAAATTCGAAAGAATAAACATTTATGAAGTGAATATGTTATAATTGGAGGTTTTTATCCATTCGCGTGTGTGAAATCGAAACAAAACATACCCTCACTAGTGCATTGTAAGTCGTAGATACATTTTATAACAATTACAACCAAGCAAAATATGTTTTGTTTTCTGAAAAAAAAATTTTTTTCTCCTGGCCTAACGAATCACGCCTGCGAAAAGCTCGCGGCGATTATAAGGTGGCGGTCTTGCGCGTGCGCAGGCGCTTGAGCGGTAATATTAATAGATTTATCATTAACATTATCTATCTGACTGTACCTGCGCCAAACAACTTTAGAGCGGACTAGAAGTTTTTTTTTTATGGAATCTGTAACGGTTGTCTACATCACCTACACCATCTGTGATGTCAGCCCATAACACCGGGTGAACTAGGTGCCACTTCAGTGCTTCCCTTCGGTCGTGCCGGCTACACTGAACTGGACGGAAAACAAACTATTTACATAGCCGTTTCGACCGACCTTTCATTCAGTGCGGTGGTACCAACCCGGGCGGGTTGAACCCTACCACCTAGTAATTTAAGGGAGTCATATCCCTTAGTCGCCTTTTACGACATACACGGGGAGAGATGCAGTGGGGCTATTCTTTTAAAGTACCGGCCCCACACGGCACGTGTGAGAAGTTTGGGGCGATCTGTACATTGACTTATATATTAATAGACTTAACATCAAATACGCTCTATCGGTTCCTACTGACATGAGCCAAAACGTCCATCTTTAGTTGACAGTCTGTCAGTCGCACGCTCGCACGCTCGACGAGCGCAGGCGCGTTGATCGTAGTTTTTTACAAATATAATGCGTGATAATGCCTACGTGTCCCTTGCGACACTGTAAAAATCGTACCGGAAAGAGTAACAAGGATGACGGCGTCACATATCACAAATAAGTGCATGTATATCACGTAATTTCTAAAATATTTACAAATCGCCGAACGGGCCGACACCCGTTCGCCGAACGTTCGTTCGTTGGTAATACTCTAATTATCCTTCACTTCAACAGCGCGGTCCTTGCCCAGCATACTACTTTACAAAGCGTTGCATTAATTTACCATTAGATGGCAATGTTTTTATTGAATCAATTTTGTACCGTGTGGGGCCGGTACTTTAAAAGAATAGCCCCACTGCATCTCTCCCCGTGTATGTTGTAAAAGCCGACTGAGGGATATGACTCCCTTCTTATAATACTAGGTGGTAGGGTTTAACCCGCCCGGGTTGGTACCACCGCACTGAATGAAAGGTCGGTCGAAACGGCTATGTAAATAGTTCGTGTTTTCCGTCCAGTTCAGTGTAGCCGGCACGACCGAAGGGAAGCACTGACGTGGCACCAACTTCACCCGGTGTTATGGGCTCACATCACGAATGTTGTGGGAGATGTGGCCAACCGTGTCAGTTTAAATAAATACAATAAATAAATAAAATTGAATACCAAATTCTCCTCGAATATTGTATAGAACGCTGAATCTATACTTTAAAATATCATTAGGTAGGTATTAATTTGTTTAACAGTTAAATTATGATGTTAATATTTATGCGGCAACCGGTGCAACCCTCTCCCACGATCTGATCTACAATAATTGAGGGTCTTAGGTCTATCTAAGGGTAACTTGAATCATGATTTACTTTCCACTACATTAGAATAAATTTAGTTTTTCATATAACATTTTTTTTCAGATGTTTAATGGAACCACCTCATACCAAAGTATACCATCTATGAATCCATACTTCTCACACATCCAGCAACCCGCCCCAGGTGAGACTATAATATTGCTATGTATTGCTGCTACTATAATGTGATGAAATAAATGTATTTATTGCTATGAAAGTATTTATTGCTTCCGAACTGGGTGGCTGTGCTCGAGGTCGGAGGTGTACTAATGTCGCTGCGGAAAGGCTCTTAACCCGCGATTGAGTCGAATGGCTTGTAGTTAGTTGAGTAGAATCCAAGACTGAAAGAAGGTACTCAGGGGAACTCTCTCAAAGGGACTGCAATATTTCATCACCCATGGCTTCATAAAGCGTAAGGGAGCATTCATAAACTACGTGACGGTTTTGGGGGGGTGTTCAGCTTTTTGTCACCTCCGGTCCTGTCACCACCTCCTCCATAGATGACTTCGGTATAGGATCCCTAATTTTCGGGACTCTAAGTTTCGCCTTGGACTATGAACATCCCTAGACGCCTCCATACCCAGAACGCCCAGACTACCTTTGTCGGGCAGTACAATCTCACCTTTACTCATAAATTTACTATTACTACTAGGGAATTGCTTAATATTTCTACCTGCAAAACTATTAGGGTTTCTAACGTGAATATCCTATGCCCACAGTGTCGATGGGTGCAGTGTCCAGTGCGGGTGTCCCGGTCAACATGATGGGCATTCCTCAGCAGTCGATGGGGATGATGATGATGCCGCCGCAGCAGATGGGACCCGCCTCACTCGGCTCCATGGCGCACCAGCAGCAGCCGCCGGCGCCCGCGGGCCAGCAGGCCCCCATGCCCCCGCACAGCACCCCGCAACACATGCACCCCCAGGCTACACCCAGCCAACATTACATTCACCAGCAGCCAAGGTAAAGGACGAAGGGGTAGAGCAGTCGGGGCGCCTCGGTTAGTTCGTTGGTCTCCCTTTATCAACATTATTTTTCTGTATAAGGATATTTTTTAATTTTTTTTATAAAATTTGTTGCATCTACAAAGTGGGCCAAAAGTAATCACCTGATGTTCTTTGGCTGTAATTTTTTTTAAAAGGAAAACATTGGTTCTACTTATGGATTATGTTTATTTAATGAATTAGAATATTTTTCATTAAATCGAGAAAATGATATCGGTAAAGTGTCCGCCGTCACAATTAATGACCATACGGGCTCGTTTTATGGCATTTTTCATCACTTGTGTCAGAACTTCGGGCGATAGGTTATTTAAGTGCTTCAAGAGTCCGAGGATTGTTTACATAAACCCGGGACTTTATGTAACCCCACAAAAATAGTCTGTAGCGGTCAAATCGGGTGATCTGGCCGAAGTCGGAAATCTTCGAAGAAATTCACGCTGCATCAATACCACAGACGAATTATTGCGCAAAAAATGGATTCAATTATTCCGCGTTCTTGAGGAGAATAGCGTTCCATGGCTTATTGACGTGTATTCTGCATCTGTTTACTTCACAAATGTCAAAACAGAATTTACATTTGCCGCCATTTTGAAAAGTTATAGCGTCTTCCTAGGGTGATTACTTTTGGCCTACCTTGTATATTTGTAATTTATGAGATTAAATATAGAGAGTAAGCGCAAAGAGTTTTAATACCTTTTTTCATTTGTGGACTTAATGAGCTAGATCACCTGGTACACCCTGCGCTCCAGTAGGGTGTACCAGGTCCTTCCAAAAGGAATGATTAATATATTCATATGCTTTATTTCAACAAGAAAGCAAGCTAGCTGCTATAGGTGATCGTCGAGGTTCGATCCGAACCATTCTAATCTGGTTCAGTTTTTGTGATTGAAAAATTTACATACATACTTACACTGTATACTATTACACACACACACACACCACACGCCGTATCCCGACAATCGGGGTAAGCAGATTAATCGGTGTTGTTCTGCAAGTACTCTGGTAAATTACAGCACTACACCGACCAGCACGTTTAGTAACTATTATCTATGTTTTATTGTTTAGTTTTGTACTCTTAAAAAAAAAAAAATCTCATTTAATTTTCCGCACTACCCATCTACCCTACTCACAATCCCAGGTATGACTGGCAGATAATGCCCTTAGGCTTTAAGTCCGCCTTTTGTCACTTTTTGTGCAATAAAGTATATTTTCATTTCATTTCATTTCACGTTTAGCAAAGTATTAGGACAAGATAACTATCAGGCAGCAAGAAAGGCACGAAGGCCCACCTGCTGCATGACTAGGTGGAAAGACTGCGCCAAGGTGAGAGGTGGCTAGCCTCTCGCCCTTATGCACGGCATCTTGTCCTTATCCTTTAGTCGCCTTTTACGACATGCACGGGGAGATATGCAGTGGGACTATTCTTATTAACTACCGATCCCACACAGTATACTATTCTATTAGACTACATATTATACACTGTATATTATACTGTAGTCGTAGTAGCCCCTTACCTCTTACAATTTATTGGCTCAAATTGTAGGCGACTGGGTTGGTACCACCTTACTGAAGGAAAGATTCTGTTCTCTTCTAGTCCAGTATAGTCAGCAATCTGAATGGAAGTCTCCGGTATGTCACCTACTCGGAGGCTGGTGGGAGCGTGCGCTCTGGCGCCCTGTGACCAGGATCTTGTATGAATTACCGCACAACACCGACCACACCTATATCGCCCGCACAGCATCTTGTCATAGTGTCCCTAGTAGCTAGTCACCTTGTAGAACATGAATGGATAGATGTACTCGTAAGTGGGACTACTCTTTTAGTACTTCTACTAAATTAATACTTATTACAACTGTAATACAAATTATTTAGTAAGTATGTTTAAGTACCTGAACCCAAATGGAAGACATTGTTCCTTTCGAAATTAACTGCTATGCCAGTACTTTCTTTGTGTTGGTGCTACACTGAACTTGCCAGAAAACACTATTATGTACTATTTCAGTTATTTCCATAGATTTTTATTCAGTGTTATAATGGTGTTGCAGTTGCCCCCGTAATATTTTTAACTGACATAAGGGGGTTATTCTATATGTGAACCAAAACAACTTCTCTGGCGAAAAAATTTTTTTTGAAACAAAAAAAAATATTTTTTTTCCATAAACATTTTAAATACCTATTCTCAAAAAGTGGAGAAAAAAAAATTTTTTTTTCTTCAAATTAAAAAGTCGTAGCACAAAAGTTGTTCTATTTCACGTGCAGAATCACCCCCTTTCGGGTTTTACGGTTGGGGTTGCAACACCGTGTAGAACATATAAAAAAGGTTGTTGGTATTATATGAATATGTTATTATAATATTGCAGCTACGGGCCGGTGAGCGCCGGAGTGCCGCAGTCTGTGCCGCCGGCCGCCACCTCGCAGGGCTACGTCATGTGAGCGAGTCGGCTCCACCAGCCGTTGCGCGTACCTTGAACTTCGGTACACGAGGGGAAATCTATAGAGAATGTTTTGTTATTTACCGCTTGATACGGTGATTCTTATGTGTAAAATTGAATAAGTCTTCTGCTTTGATAAAATAATTTTCAAATATTTTATGGCGCTGATAATTTTTTCAAATTCAACTAAATTGTTCCTTTTTTTTACATATAACATCAACCTAGCTCGTGAAGCCACATTTCTATTGAAACATTTTGATGGCGTTGACTACAGAATATTTGATGCATTGTAAATGTTTCTTCTATTACGGCCAACTAAATGGCTCAAGCTCTCATACGAGTTCACTCACATGCCATTCTCGAAAGATAAATAGTTATAATTATTGCATTAAAAGTTTTGTCATTGGAGTGTGACGTGTGATAGTCCAGGAAACGAGGAAATTCCTTGTATGGGCTCTTCGGACTAATTCCTCTGTCGCTGAAACTTTGCAGTGTGATAGAGTAGTGTTTAAAATATACGTTTGACAAATTATCTAGGATTTTTGATGTTTGGAAGTTAGGTATTAAAATGAATGAATGCCTAAAAATGAAAATCGCTTATAACTGCTGATGAAAAATTGCTCCGTCCGAAATTCCTTCGGTATATGATATTATATATTAATAAGAGTATATATTAACATTATCTAGGAAAATTTCGATTTCGAATAGGCAGAAATTTGAAAATATCTATTTTGTATCACAACTTCTTCAGAAAAATTGCTCTGTCAATTTTAATTTTTTTATATGTCTTAATTTATTTAAATATATCGCTTTTGACAATTATCTAGGAAATTTTCCATATCGATCACACCTTTACAGATTTTCGGCAATAATTCGCTGTGAAAAATTGCTCCGTCCGAAATTCCTTCGGAATATGATATTATATATTAATAAGAGTATACATACAACATTATCTAGGAAAATTTCGATTTCGAATAGGCAGAAATTTGAAAATACCTATTTTGTATCACAACTTCTTCAGAAAATTGACCATATAAATGCCAAAAGGCACCAACCCACAAATTGGTTAAAAATGAGTTAAATATACCAATCGAGAGCTAATCAACCCTCTATTTTTTGCAGAAAAGACCCAGGCAGGCTACTTGGTATATACTAATAGGTTTCTACACATTCGTCCGCCCAATTGAGGTATATCGCAACAGCAGAAAAGAATTATGCTACTTGGTACTAGCTAACTGGTCAGATTTTTTTTTTTGCGTAAAAGATCCAAGCGAGATGGACTTTTTTGTTTTTAATGAAGTACGCTAAAAGTATTTATCAAAACAGAGCCAAGATATCTGGTTCTTTTTGGCATTATATAATAAAAACAAACTGTATATCGCAAAGTGGAACCAATTTATGTGGTTCTTTTTGGCATTTATAATAAAAACAAACGGTATATTGCAAAAATGGAATCAATTTATGTGGTTGGTTTGCCTTTGGGGACCTATAGTGAGTCTTATTTCATTGGAAATAAGAGTTCTTTTTCTAAAAATAAAATCAAACATGTCTACGTTCTATGAAACAGAACGCCTAATAATAAATAAGTTCAGTTCAGTTCACTACCGCGACGAATGTGTCAGTTCACGACCGCGAAGTAAAGTATATTGCTGTTTTCGACGTGGCTCAATGTACCTACTACGTAGTGATCGCGACATATCATCAGAGTGTAGTTCGACGTCGTCGTCCAAGCAGGTGCCTACGCCGCGCCGCCTAACGTAACCATTGAAGATAGAATAGAATAGAATAGAATATTTATTTGTATAACATATACAAGTCACAAACTAACATTCACACATTTTAAAATTTTTCTATTTAGAAAATAAAATAATATGAAACATAATAAATGAATCCTATTAAAATTAAAATTATTAATAATAGAAATCCGATATAAAAGTCACACGTGCCTCCTGGGTGGTGCCAAATGAACAGCAATCAGCGTGTGGGAGATCTTCGGATCGGCTGGGTTCGCCACCACACCCCGGGAGAAACAATTACACCGGCATAACAGTTCGCTGTGTTCCGGTGTACTTCCCGGGGACCCAGTAGCAGGTGGGGTTGGCTGTGGTGAGGAGTAGGCCAGTGATCCCGACGCGGATTCGCTGTTCAGAGGTGACGCATCGACACGGTTGACAGGGAGACCCGGTTAAACGGTTATTCCGCTGGCCGCCCGCCGGGTAGTACAGGAGCCCAATCGCGTCTAACCAACGCGAGAGGCTGCCCCGGTCAACCGGCGCATAATCCCGGAGTGGTCCGTCGTGCCGGTTGGTGACCGGAGTAGGGGTTCCGGCGGCCACTTCCGGGGGGGACCGGGGGCCTTTCCGTCTTCCGTGTCGGCGCAACACTAACCTGAGTAAGAAGCGATGAAGCTAGGGTCCACGCTTTGCCCGTGAATCACCACAGCCACCCTTTCATGCTCTTTCCCTCCCTCTTAAAAAAATAATGGCAGCGAAAAAAAAGGAAAAAAAGGTTCAATCAGCGGTGCACACCCTTACACCACTATTTAGCGTTGACTCGACCAACGTGCGGGGGTTGCATACCAATTTGAATGCCGTCCATCACCACCTGGAGACGAAGAAGCCGGCCTTGCTTTTCCTGACGGAATCACAAATATATCGACCTGCACTACCCCGGCTACACCCTGGAAGAAGCCTTCCGGTCGCGAGCCGGGGTTTGCTTGTTTGTCAGGGCAGATATTTGCTGTCGTCGCCTGCGCTGCCTTGAGGACTCCGAGCTATCAGTACTTTGGGTCCACGAGGATCTGGGAACGGTCTCGCGGGTGTACGCCTGTCTGTACAGGTCGCACTCTGGTGATGCAGAGACAGCTCGGTTATTTGAGTACCTGAGTGGAGCGGCAGACAAAGTCCAAGAGCGGTTCCCTACCGCGGATTTGGTTCTTCTTGGAGACTTCAATGCCCATCACGAGGCATGGCTAGGCTCCAGGAGAACTGACTTTGCGGGGAGAGCCGCCTACGACTTCGCCCTGACGCATGACCTGTCTCAACTGGTAGACCAGCCCACCAGGCTGCCAGATATAGACGGTCATGAACCCTCTCTGCTGGATCTTCTGCTGACAACGAACCCCACTGGATATAAGGTCGCAGTGAGAGCCCCGCTGGGTTCCTCTGATCATTGTTTAGTGTGGTCCACGGTGCCATCTTCGCCTCCTCAGTCCCGTACTGGAGGAACGCGTCGAATTTGGCACTACGCGTCAGCAGATTGGGATGGGATGCGAGAACACTTCGCATCCTACCCTTGGAGAGAGATCTGCTTCAGTTCGGGCGATCCGTCGCAATGCGCTAGTACCGTTGCCGAGGTGGTTCTGGGGGCAATGGAAATGTTTATTCGCAGCGCCTCTGTCTACCTCGGTGGTAAAAGCCAACCATGGTACAGCCGCGACTGTGCTGATGCTGTCGCAGCTAAATGCGCAGCTTATCGGGCATGGTCGCGCGCTCGTGCCGGACGTGATCCGAACGCATCCTAACTGAAGAAGGAATACAACCGCCTCTCCAGATCCTGCAAAAAGGTTATTGCCAGGGCCAAATTTGACCACATCGGCAGAATCGGCGATAGACTGAACCAGCACCCAACTGGGAGCCGTGAGTTCTGGTCTCTCGCTAAATATGTCGAGTCAAATTTGCCGCTCCTCTCTTCCACCTCTGCAGTGTCCTGGAGGCTCACTTGTCCACTCCGCAAAGAAGAAAGCCGACTTACTGGTATCTCTCTTTGCGGGGAACTCCAACCTGGACGATGGGGGTGCCACTCCCCCATCCATACCTAGGTGTGAGAACTCCATGTCGGAAGTGCAGTTTCGACAACGGACTGTACGGGCGGAACTTTTCTCCCTAGACGTCAGGAAGGCGAGTGGGCCGGATAGGATTCCTGCATTGGTGTTAAAAAGGTGTGCTCCCGAGCTGGCCCCAGTGCTGACGCGCCTATTCCGTCTCTCCTACTCCAATTGCCGTGTGCCGGCGGCCTGGAAATCTGCGTTTTTGCAAGCGGTCCCTAAAAAGTGTGACCGCTCAAACCCGTCAAACTACCGACCTATAGCGATTACCTCCCTTTTCTGTAAGGTGATGGAGCGCATTATCAATACGCAGCTCATGAAGTACCTGGAGACGAATGACCTCATCACCGATCGGCAATACGGCTTCCGGCCAAAACGATCTGCTGGTGATCTCCTAGCGTACGTCACTCACCTTTGGGGGGAATCGCTTGAAGGTCATGGTGAATTGATGCTACCTATTTTAATTTTGAATTTTAATTTATTTTAATTTATTTTAATTTTATTTTAATTTTATATTTTTTTATATTGACATAATTGAATTTTTAACCTTTAACAATTCTATTGATGCGAAGTATTTTAATTTAGCTCTAGTTTTAATTGCCTTTCATGCACAAAACAGTTTTTTTTTTCTCTGTATTCTTATAATTTTTAGTTATGTACCTATATTATTGCTAATTATTAGTCCCTTACCATGGCTAGACCCAGACAGTTTCAATTGTAAATTTGGTAAACTAAAATGTGACGAACTCAAGTGTACCGATGGTACCTAAGATGGAAATGAATAAATGAAAAATGAAATGAAAAATACTTGGCAATTGGCCTTGATATTGCCAAGGCATTTGATCGGCTTTGGCACAAGTCGCTCTTGGGCAAATTGCCGGCTTACGGACTTCCTTCTGGCCTCTGTGACTGGGTCGCCGACTTCCTACATGGGCGTAGCATTCAGGTCCTAGTGGACGGTTGCTCGTCGGACGCCATGTCAGTGAACGCCGGCGTACCACAAGGATCTGTGTTGTCACCCACGCTGTTTCTTCTACATATCTCTGGGCAACATACATTGTTATGCGGATGACAGTACGGCACACGGATCCTACACCAGTCACCCTTCAGCCAGTCGGGATATTGTGGATGAGAAGAGGCGAAGACTTGTGTCTGAGCTCGAACACACACTCGGCTCTATTTCCGAATGGGGCCGTAGCAATTTGGTCGAGTTCAACGCTTCCAAGACACAAGTTTGCGCGTTAAGTGCGAAGAGAGCGGCGTTCACACCGGCTCTTTCATTCCAAGGCACGTCGCTTAAATTAAGCGAACACCTCGGGGTCCTCGGAGTCGAACTGTCGCACGACTTGAACTTTCGTCGCCATATCGAGGGGAAGGCCAAGCTGGCTTCTAAAAAGCTGGGCGTACTCAATAAGGTGCGACGGTACTTCACGCCGGACCAAAGGCTGCTTTTGTATAAATCGCAGATCAGGTCCTGCTTGGAGTACTGCTCGCACCTGTGGGATGGCTCTGCCAAATACCAGCTTGCGCCTCTGGACTCGATCCAGCGTCGAGCCGTGCGACTAGTGGGTGACCCCGCAGTGTCCCGCGATCTAAAACCACTGCAACACCGTAGGGATGTCGACTCTCTAAGTGTGTTCTATCGCTTATTCCATGGGGAGTACTCGGAGGAGCTGTTTAACGCAATCCCGCCGTCCCCTTTCCATCTCCGCACCACATGAACTGGGCAGGGATTGCATCCCTATACGCTGGACTTACCGCGGATGCGTACTAATCGATTCTGCAGATCATTCCTCTACAGAACCGGTAAACTCTGGAATGCTCTCCCTGCTCATATATTTCCCCCCAAGTACAGTCTCGGGTCCTTAAAGAGGGGCGTGAATGGGCACATGTCAGGCCGGCATGGCATTCGCAACCCCCGCATACGACCGCATGTCCATGGGCGTCGTTAGACACCTTATGGGTGGCTAGGCGCCATATGTCGCGCTTTCAATAAAAAAAAATTAAAAAAAAACGTTCCTCCATTCTCTTCGCCTCAAGACTCTACCTGAAGCGGTCTTCATGCAAGAAGCACACAGCGCCTCCTGGCGGAAAGGAGAAGAGTCCGGTTGCCTAGGCGACGGACTGTTGTGATCTGACACGTCCGAAAATACAAGCGGGAGCGGGCGGTTTTGTTCAAACATTTTGCTCTGGAAAAGATAAAATCCACCCTGATCGAGCGCGGCGCGGGCTCTCAGGGCTTGTTGCGACCTAATACGGCATAAGTATAGTGAGTGTAGTTTCCGAAGTGTGTGCGTAGCTGGGCCCAGCAGATCCTCGGACACCGGGACGTTTCCGTGCCGATCGACGACCACCACCTGAAGGACCGAGCTATCGAAGGTGCGGCTGCGGGCGGAGACATCAACATCCAGGTAGGAGGTACCACACCACCACACACTTTGCGCTACACCTCGAAGCTAGTCCGACGAATCCCGACGCTGCTCAGAAGGAGTCCAACATTTCCCTGTGTTCCCCCGACGCCATCCAGACGCAGTCCGACATCTACGTGAGCTCGGAAGCTAGTCCGACGAATCCCGAAGATGCTCAGAAGGAGTCCAACATTGCCCTGCGTTCCCACGACGCCATTCAGACGGAGTCCGACATCTAAGTGAGCTCGGAAGCTAGTCCGACGAATCCCGACGCTGCTAAGAAAGAGCCCGACACTGCCCTGGGGTTCCCCGACACAATACAGACGGAGCCCGACATCCAAGTAAGCCTCAAAGCTAGTCCGACGAATCCCGACGCTGCTCAGAAGGAGTCCGACACTGCCCTGCGTTCCCCTGACGCCACCCAGACGCAGTCCGACATCTAAGCGAGCTCTGAAACCAGTCCGACGAATCCCGACGCTGCTCAGAAGGAGTCCGACACTGCCCTGCGTTCCCCCGACGCCATCCAGACGCGGTCTGACATCTAAGCGAGCCTCGAAGCCAGTCCGACGAATCCCGACGCAGCTCGGAAGGAGCCCGACACTGCCCAACGTCCCCCGACGCCATCCCGATGGAGCCCGATACTGCCCTGCGTTCCCCGCCGCCATCCAGACGGAGCTCGACACCTAAGCGAATTTCCGAAGTCAGTCAGACGGATCCAGACGCTACGCCAAACTAATCCTATCACGAAGCGCAAAATAAGATCTGAACTGACTGATAGATAACAGTAGACAACACCCGTCGCCGCCGCGTAAACCAGCCTCGGGGAAACTTGTAAACGTCCCAATCGTCTCTTATTTACCCTATTTCACCCCTTATGAAACTATCAAACCCAGAATATGAGTACCGCTGCGGTGACGGCGTGATATTACATGTGCACAGTCGCACCCCCACCCAACTACAGTCCACCCACTAACACCACGGGGTGAGAACGACTGTTGCGTACAGCGGCCCCATTCGGAAATACGGATTATTCGAGCACTTGAGTAGAGCGGCAGATGAAGTGCAAGAGCGGTTTCCCTCCGCGGATATGGTTCTGCTTGGAGATTTTAATGCCCACCACGAGGTGTGGCTGGGCTCCGGGAGAACTGACTTCGCGGGGAGAGCCGCCTACGACTTCGCCCTGACGCATGACCTGTCTCAACTGGTAGATAAACCTACCAGAGTGCCAGATATAGACGGTCATGTACCCTCTCTGCTGGATCTTCTGCTGACGACGAACCCTGCTGGATACAAAGTCACAGTGAGCGCTCCTCTTGGCTCCTCTGACCACTGTCTAGTGGGGTCCACGGTGCCATTTTCGCCTCCTCAGTCCCGTACTGGAGGATTGCGTCGAATTTGGCACTACGCGTCGGCAGATTGGGATGGGATGCGAGAATACATCGCACCCTACCCATGGAGAGAGCTATGCTTCAGTTCGGATGATCCGTCGGAATGCGCCAATGCCGTAGCCGAGGTGGTTCTGGGGGGTATGGAAATGTTCATTCCCAGCGCCCTCGTCCGCCTCGGTGGTAAAAGCAAGCCCTGGTACAGCCGCGACTGTGCTGAAGCTGTCGCAGCTAATGGCGCAGCTTATCGTGCATGGTCGTGCGCTCGTGCCAGACGTGATCCTAATGTATCCGAACTGAAGAAAGAATACAATCGCCTCTCCAGATCCTGCAAGAGGACTATTACCAGGGCCAAATTCGAGCATATCGGCAGAGTTGGCGATAGGCTGAACCAGCACCCAACTGGGAGCCGTGAGTTTTGGTCTCTCGCCAAATCTGTCGAATCGAATTTTTGCCGCTCCTCACTTCCACCACTGCAGTGTCCTGGGGGCTCACTTGCCCACTCCGCAAAGGAGAAAGCCGATTTATTGGTGTCTCTCTTTGCGGGGAACTCCAACCTGGACGATGGGGGTGCCATCCCTCCATCCATAACTAGGTGTGAGAATTCCATGCCGGAAGTACAGTTCCGACAACGAACTGTGCGGGCGGAGCTTCTCTCCCTAGACACCAGGAAGGCGAGTGGGCCGGATAGGATTCCTGCATTGGTGCTGAAACGGTATGCTCCCGAGCTGGCTCCAGTGCTTACGCGCCTTTTCCGCCTCTCTTACTCTACTTCCCGTGTGCCGGCGGCCTGGAAATCTGCATTTGTTCAAGCGGTCCCCAAAAAGGGCGACCGCTCAAACCCTTCGAACTACCGACCTATAGCGATTACCTCCCTACTCTGCAAGGTGATGGAGCGCATTATCAATGCCCAGCTCATGGCGTACCTGGAGACAAATAACCTCTTGAAGGACATGGTGAATCCTTGGCAATTGGCCTAGATATTGCCTAGGCATTCGACAGGGTTTGGCACAAATCGCTCCTGGGCAAGCTTCCGGCGTACGGACTTCCTTCTGGCCTCTGCGACTGGGTCGCCGACTTCCTACATGGGCGTAGCATACAGGTCCTAGTGGACGGTTGCTCGTCGGATGCCATGTCAGTGAATGCCGGCGTACCGCAGGGATCTGTGCTGTGACCCACACTGTTTCTTCTGCATATCAATGACATGCTGCCACTCGGCAACATTCATTGTTATGCGGATGACAGTACAGCACACGGATCCTATACCAGTCACCCTTCAGCCAGACGAGAGGTTGTGGATGAAAAGAGGCGAAGACTTGTGTCTGAACTCGAACAAACGCTTCGGTCTATCTCCGAATGGGGCCGAAGTAATTTGGTCGAGTTCAACGCTTCAAAAACACAAGCTTGCGCGTTCAGTGCGAAGAGAGCGGCGTTCTCACCAGATCCTTGCTTCCAAGACACGTCGCTTAAATTAAGCGACCACCTCGGGGTCCTCGGAGTCGAACTGTCGCACGACCTAAACTACCGGCGCCATATCGAGGGCAAGGCCAAGCTGGCCTCAAAAAAGCTAGGCATACTCAATAAGGTTCGACGGTACTTCACGCCGGACCAAAGGCTGCTTTTGTATAAATCGCAGATAAGGTCCTGCCTGGAGTACTGCTCGCACCTGTGGGATGGCTCAGCCAAATACCAGCTTGCGCCTTTGGACTCGATCCAGCGTCGAGCCGTGCGACTAGTGGATGACCCCGACGTGTCCCGTGATCTAGAACCGCTGCAACTTCGTAGGGATGTCGGCGCCCTAAGCGTGTTCTATCGCTTATTCCACGGGGAGTGCTCGGAGGAGCTGTTTAACGCGATTCCGCCGTCCCCTTTCCACCTCCGTACAACGCGCACTGGGCAGGGATTGCATCCCTATACGCTGGACTTACCGCGGATGCGTACAAATCGGTTCTGCAGATCCTTCCTCCACAGAACCGGTAAACTCTGGAACGCTCTACCTGCCCACATATTTCCCCCCAAGTATAGTCTCGGTCCTTCAAGAGAGGCGTGAATGGGCACCTGTCAGGCCGGCATGGCATTCGCAGCCCCCGCATACGTCCGAATGTCCATGGGCGTCGCTAGACACCTTATGGGTGACTCGGCGCCACATGTCGCGCTTAGTATAAAAAAAAAAAAAAAAAAAAACAAAAAATAGACCGAAGCGTTTGTTTGAGATCAGACACAAGTCTTCGCCTCTTCATCCACAACATCCCGTCTGACTGAAGGGTCACTGGTATAGGATCCATGTGCCGTACTGTCATCCGCATAACAATTTATGTTGCCGAGTGGCAGCATGTCATTGATATGCAGAAGAAACAGTGTTGGTGACAAGACAACACAGATCCCTGCGGTACGCCGGCATTCACTGACAGGGCGTCCGAAGAGCAACCGTCCACTAGGACCTGAATGCTACGCCCATGTAGGAAGTCGGCGACCCAGTCGCAGAGGCCAGAAGGAAGTCCGTACGACGGAAGCTAGCCCAGAAGCGATTTGTGCCAAACCCATTCGAATGCCTTGGCAATATCGAGACCAATTCACACCGTTTCAGCACCAATGCAGGAATCATATCCGGCCCACTCGCCTTCCTGGTGTCTAGGGAGATAAGCTCCGCCCGCACAGTTCGTTGTCGGAACTGTACTTCCGGCATGGAGTTCTCACACCTAGTTATGGATGGGGGGATGGCACCCCATCGTCCAGGGTGGAGTTCTACGCAAAGAGAGCATTTACATTTGCGGAGTGGGCAAGTGAGCCCCCAGGACACTGTAGAGGTGGAAGGGAGGAGCGGTAGAAAATCGATACGACAGATTTGGCGAGAGACCAAAACTCACGGCTCCCAGTTGGGTGCTGGTTCAGCCTATCACCAACTCTGCCGATATGCTCGAATTTGGCCCTGACGATAGCCCTCTTGCAGGATCTGGAGAGGCGGTTGTATTCTTTCTTCAGTTCGGATACATTAGGATCGCGTCTGGTACGAGTGCACGACCATGCACGATAAGCTGCGCCATTAGCTGCGACAGCTTCACCACAGTCGCGGCTGTACCAGGCCTGGCTTTTACCACCGAGGCGCACGAGGGCGCTGGGAATGAACATCTCCATTCCCCCCAGAACCACCTCGGCTACGGCATTGGCGCATTCTGCCGGAATGCGCCAATGCCGTAGCCAAGGTGTAGATCATCCGAGGTGTAGATCATCCGAACTGAAGCATAGCTCTCTCCATGGGTAGGATGTGATGTATTCTCGCATCCCGTCCCAATCCGCTGACACGTAGTGCCAAATTGGACGCATTCCTCCAGTACGAGACTAAGGAGGCAAAAATGGCACCGTGGACCCCACTAAACAGTGGTCAGAGAAGCCAAGAGGAGTGCTCACTGTGACTTTGTATCCAGCAGGGTTCGTCGTCAGCAGAAGATCCAGCAGAGAGGGTGCATGACCGTCCATGTCTGGCACTTTGGTAGGTTGGTCTATCAGTTGAGGCAAGTCATGCGTCAGGGCGAAGTCGTAGGCGGCTCTCCCCTCGAAGTCAGTTCTCCCGGAGCCCAGCCACTCCTCGTGATGGGCATTAAAATCCCCAAGCAGAACCATATCCGCGGATATATATATATATAGGGAAACTACATGCACTTCATCTGCCGCTCTACTCAAGTGCTCGAACAATCGAGCTGTCCCCGCGTCGTCTGAGTGCGACCTGTAGATACTTACAGGCGGACACACGCGACTCCGTCCCCAAGGGAACCGATTGTGATGATTCTTTTTTTATTTGAAAGCTGGTGCTTTCCGCGTGGTCCCATTTCAATTTCATCAAGATCGGATTGGAAAGTGAGGCGGATTCGCGAAGCCAAAAGCCGAGCGATTCCGCCGAGTACATTAATAGCAAAAAATTACTAAAAAAACTGAAATAAAAAACTATTAAAAAATATATAAAAACCGCCTTCAAAAATGTATGAAATAAAAAAAATCAAACCCTAGAGTTGAAGGCGGTGCAAGCAAAAATAACCGACCGCCTTCAACTCTAGGGTTCGATTTTTTTTTATTTCATACATTTTTGAAGGCGGTTTTTAATTTTTTAAATCGTTTCTTTACAAAAATGTATACACTTTATTTACATACAGACTGTACGTGCATGAAATATGTTTAATAAGTTGTTTCGACATACTGTCATACAAATTAAATTACAGAACGAAAGTTAAATTTTAAAAGTTCCTAATACTATATAGATAGGCCCTACATTTTCGTTCCATAGGCGGCAGGACGGCGCGGCGGAGCGGCGTTGTAGTGGGACGACAGAGGTGGCGGGCGGAATAGCGAGCCGCGAGCATCGACGACGCTCGCGTGTCGTCTCGTCGGTCGCGGTGCGGGACGATGAGCTGCTGGCGCGCGGGCGGGCGGGCTTATTCTTCCCCACTCCCGCAGCCCTCCCGCACCCCGAGTTCAGTGTAGTGCGAGCGCGCGCTTTTTAAACGTTGTTTTATTATATTGCGATACTCGAAACTACACAATTATATTATATTTTGATGTTCTGTGTCTAATAAGTTAATAAAAACAGACGAAGCAATTTTTCACAGTGCTTGGGTTATTGCCAAAAATATGTAAAGGTGTGATCGATAAGGAAAATTTCCTAGATAATTATGAAAAGCGATATATTTAAAGAAATTAGGAGATGAAAAAAAATAAAAATTGACACAGTAATTTTTATAGGTATTTTCAAATTTCTGCCTGTTCGAAATCGAAATTTTCCTAGATAATGTTATATATATACTCTTATTAATATATAATATCATATTCCGAAAGAATTTTGGACAGAGCAATTTTTCACAGCGAATTATTGCCGAAAATCTGTAAAGGTGTGATCGATAAGGAAAATTTCCTAGATACTTGTCTAAAGCGATATATATAAATAAATTAAGACATATAATAAAATAAAAATTGACAGAGCAATTTTTCTGAAGAAGTTGTGATACAAAATTGGTATTTTCAAATTTCTGCCTATTCGAAATCAAAATTTTCATAGATAATGTTATATATATACTCTTATTAATATATAATATCATATACGGAAGGAACTTCGGACGGAGCAATTTTTCACCAGCAGTTATAAGCGATTTTCATCTTTAGGTATAAATACCTAACTTCCAAACATAAAAAATCCTAGATAATTTGTCAAACGTGTATTTTAAACCCTACTTTATCACACTGCAAAGATTCAGCGACAGAGGAATTACGTCGAGTGGAAATGCTTTATTGATTGGAGTATGAGTGGTTTGTGTGAAAGTGGAAGCACTTGCTTCACCTTCACTGTGTAAACTCTTATCATTATTCACCTTTATATACTTTGTTTTATTTGGATTATTGAAAGATCGTCTGTCTAGATGTTTATTGATTACAAGCTTAGGTTTACGATGGCAAATTAATTATAATTTATAATATATTAATTAATAATGTATAAATTCACTGTGATTTGGCTTTGTATTTGGGTGTGCGTAAGTCACAATTTTAAGATTTGTAGTAGGTAATTGGCTAGAACAGATGCGGATAAAGTCCAAAGCCTTAATAAATTGTCCATAAATTGGTGTAAATTACAATTTATTATTAGCTCACAACAAAGCCAAACCAATCTTTAAATATATTCCATGGAGCTACATTGAGCGCTGCACCGGTCTTGTAAATAAGATACAATAGGATGTTGTTGTTTTTAACATTTAAATAATTTTTATAAAATATAGTAGAATAGAAAATTATCATAAAGTATTGGTACAGGACAATCGATTTGCACACATGTTAACTTAACTTCAAAGGTAAAAAAATATGATGGCGCAGTTAGGGGATTGAAGGGAGCGATGGAGTCAAAATATAGAAATTCACAAAAACTCGCTTTGCATTATTCACATGCATTACATAACAATATATGAGTGGGTGAATGAAACCATTTGCATACAATTTTTGTATATTTTATTGTTCTATAACTTGGGGAACAGCTTCATTAATGCCCATTTTCACCACCTTCTGTTATAATGTAGCTGCCAGTTTACTTGTGTCAAATGCAGTGAGAAATGTCACTATAATTATAACCAACAAATAACTGTTGGACTTGACATAACCGGAGATGGTGAAAACGGGGATAAATATTAATTTACATTAATTGTAACATACTATTTATTTCCAAAGAATCCAATTATCTTTTCATTTTGGGTTTTAATGCCATTTTTTTCCTCCATGGAGCTAGTGCATGCAGGTCTTGCATTTGTTAAATAAAACAATTAAAATTGTTATATTGTGTACGTAGCCAAAAAAGCAATAAGTTGAAGATGCTGTCCTCGAAAATACACTGCAGTGCCTATGAGTGTTTTTGAATATATTTTTTGCTGAGGATGTCCAAAGCATCACTACTTGTATATGTAACAATACCAAGTCGCGCTTTCCATATACAAAATAATGTCAGTTGATATTACTGAGGAAACTATTAACTAGGAAGGACTTATTGAAAGTGAAAATAATACATGAAAAAAAAAGTTTTTTTTTAAATAAAGAGGTACACTCAGTGTGTGTATCATGCTGTAGAGAGTTTTTAGCAAAATCGAATTGCTTTATGTTTTTGCCTATCTAAATTGTGTCATTTGTGTACAGTTAAAGGAATATGAATAGACGATGAAACTGTTGAGACACAATGCTTTGTATAATACCTACATGTGTAAACTGATAATACTGAGATATTTCATGTATAGAGATGTGCATGTAGATGTTACGAAGGTTTTCCTATCATTTGGCCGTCACCAGGAGGCAATAGTTCGAAATGTATTTTAGTCGGGCTCTAGAGTCGCCATGCCGATAAGTAAACTTTCTGTAACAACTACTACTCACTAATTACGAAACCTACGTTATGCAATTGTTTGAGAAATAATCTTTGTTAATTTTTTGTCTGTTTATTTTCATTGAAATTTTATTGTCATTGAGAAAACAATGATTATTTGGCAAAATTTGTGATTATGGAAAATGACACAACTGCCACACAATTCATAGATACCCGAGACATACATTACGTCTACATTGTAAACCTGACATGCTTGGCTACACTTCGGTGAAATAGGTGCCTTGTCAGTGTTTACCTTTTGGTCGTGCAGTGGAATGTGAGAGTTAGGTAATATATTTGGTTTTTTATTTCATTTTTATTTTTAATTATATAGTTATCGTGGAAGTGGCACCTCCTGGAAGGTATTCGTGATAATTGGAGTATGGGTTGGATATAATTGGTGAAGTGAAGGAGATGCGGTGCAATATCGAGTGGTGGAGACTGGCGGGGCTCGACAAGGCTCACTGTCTCGTGGCTTTCCAGCGATTGTAAAAAGTTATCTTAGAAGAGACTACCTAATAACATTTAATTTGAATAAACGATAAACAATGTTTGTTGCGTTATTTTACTTGAACCTCACCTGCCCCACTATCCGTTTGCATTTAAGAGGATTCATATGGCAAAACATGAGTCGAGTCGGCGGCACTGAGCAATCGAGCGCAGTGTGCGCGTTTATATGGTGAATTTTGTAGTTTGCTTAAAAATTATTAGGATTTGTTTTTTTTTTTCAAATATAATGCTTCTTTAGTGTCTAGAAAATTAAATGTCCT